>BQNB010085447.1:0-28472 GCA_026074375.1 Tanacetum coccineum | reverse complement strand
CGAAGCGTGAAAATAAATCATTTATCATGACGTGGAGAAAATTTAGATTTTATAAACTTTTCAAGCATAGACATATAACATAGAACCTCACATAGGGATAGTGTTTGATTTTTTAATTCACTCATGCCACTCAGATAGGGTTTTATATTTGTGAAAAACACTCAATTTGCATAGACATAATCTAGACAGCTATCATAGGCTTGTACTTAACACATAAACCAGACCGAAGGGTGGAACTTGATACTGGAACGGATACAATCTTCATGTGCCAAAACATAAGCCTTTATTCTTCTAAACTACTATAACACATACACACACACATACACATACACACACACACACACACATATATATATATATATATATATATCTATATATATATATATTTGAGATTAAATGTTGTTGATCCTAATAGAATAGATCTTGCTTAGCTTGTATAAGCTTAAGTTGTATTGAATAAATCCAAAACAACTATGACAGAAACTTTGATTATGAATATCAAAGACTATGCGGAATCTAGTCAATGATACTAAGAAGAATTTCAATGAAACAGTAATAAACAAGATCAATAACAAACAATTTACTAAACTTTCAGCCTCAATATAAAACGAACACTCTTAATAGTGTTAGGGTTACAAAACCTTGAAGCTATGAAAAACTCTATGAACTTTGATACGATTTGATATGATTTTGGTACATAGAACTCTATACCTTAGGACCTCCTTTTATACACCAAGGAGTCCTAACAGGCTTACAATATTTTCCTAAGTTATCATGATCTTTTAAACAAATAACTTATACGTATCTTTTACAAAAATATCTCATATGTATCCCGTAAGTAATCTTGATAAGCAATCTTCATCTTTATCCTTCTGACAGTAGAAATTCTTTTTAGCAGTTGTAATCTTTCAGTAGTTGTAACCAACAGCATTAACTTTTATTCCAGCAACACTAACTGTGTACAAGCAATAGTAACTACTTAGAATATTTTCTTCATTCTTCATCAGCAGTACTAAGTTACACTAGCAGTACTAAGTTACACTAACAGTAGTCACTTTTATACTAGCAGTATTAACTACTTAGTAGTATTTCTTCTAAGTCTCTGAGCAGTCTTAACTTCCATTAGTAGTAGTAATATATACTAGCAGTATTAACTAACAGTACTAACTACTTAGCATATTTTTCACTAATATCACTAACACCACTAAGTTATGCTTAGCAACCGTAACTCTAACCTTAGCAGTATTAACTTCAAGATCATCATGAAGCCTTTTGATCCCAACAATCCTCCCCTAAACTTGATGTTCATCTTCTGAATCTTCAAGTTTCTTAATTAAAAGCTTTATCTTAACTAAGAGGATGCATTCAAACACTTCAAGGATTCTTGAGCTGTCTTGTCATGAGCTTAAGAAGTTGATAGCACATCTCATTCCAATGGTCAGTTTGAAGCTTCTTGTTAAGCATTTTTGTGATTGTTACAGGTGTGAGTGGATACTTTTTCTCTACCAGCATAAAGATATGCAGATTCTAAAATCTTACAAAATATACTCTACTTGAAGAAAATAGCTACAAAATGTACTCCACTTGAAGAAAATAGCTTCCAAACTGTCACATTGTATCCATGTAGATTTATCCATACTTCACTTTCTATATCAGGTTCAAACATCACTTTCAGAAATCACCCATAACACCTTTCATATGCCTGGCTCTGGTCTTGATATTCCCAATGTATATGCATAAACCAACGTACCAAATTGTTTCCATGTCCTTCTCTGTCAAAGTTTTGAAAGCATCTTAATCAGTGATGAGTACATCCGTAAGAACTTCGCATCTGCACTTATTGAGTTTGAAAGTAATCCTATCTTTTCCTCTTTGATGATTTTTCCAGTCATAATAATTAGAGGCTTAGTGGCATAATAGTATAGCATCACAACTATTTTCTTCTTCATCAATAAGCAATCTCCATATTCTTTTTCATCAGTAGCTTCTCTTGATCAACATCCTATTCTTTTGCTATACTTATTTTCTTTCTTTGTCTACTTTTGGTGTCTGCTCTTTTAGAACTTCTTTCGTTCTGCTCTTGTTACACTGCCTCATCTTTCGTCTTTACCTCCTTTTCTTCACCACTTCAAGCATCCATAGATACAATGAGTCATCTAACCCATATCTTGTCAAAGGCCTTCTGAACTTCATCAAAGCTTTTGTTCTTCAACTGACTGTGAGTGAATCCAACCATGTTCTTCAGATAGGTACACATTTGATTTCTCCATTGAGCTTTGGTTGGTGGTTTTTTTCTCTGCTCTTCTGCTCTAAGTCTTGCAAAATGCTTCTTTCTTTTATCCATAAGTTCTATAAACTGCTTTGACTTTTCTTCAACAGTCAACTCTTCTTGCTCTTATACTTGTAATCTTGTAGCTAGCTCATAATCTGCATCTATCATAGCTTGAACATTATCCCATTCAGCAATGTTTGCATCTTTTTCTCTTTGTTTTGCAAGCTTCTCTTCTTCTTCTAATTCAGCATTTAACTGGGCTTGAAGTTTTTGAGCAATTTCTTCATCAATCAAAATTTGATCTTTCTTTTTTAAAGGCTTCTTAGGTTCTATCATATTTTCCTTGCCTTTGTCTTTAGCCAGTGGAAGTTGTGATGTTTGTGAAGAAGATGTTGTTGTTCTAAATTCACTTGGCTCTTGAACTCAACTCCTCTAGCCTTGGGTCTTGTAGCAGCAGTTGTAGTTGTTGTAGCAGTAGTTGTAACAACCTTTGGTTTAGCTTCTTTGATTTCTATTAAGGTCTGAGCCAGAGTCAACTCAACAACAGTGTAGAACAACTGGCTGCAGTAACTTCAGCAGTACTAACTACCTTTTCAACCTTAACTTCCTGATCATCTAAAACTCTTGTATCAAACATTAAATAATCATCATTCATCCCCTGTGCCACATCAACCAAAGTAACTTCTGCATTAGCATCAAGATCGACAATTTTCCTCCCCTGTTTGAATGCATCATCCTGAGCACCCAAACCTTCATCTTCAGAGGAAACAACTTGTGTAGATCTACCAACCTTCCTTAACCTTTTATATGCCTATATTCTTGACTTATTCCCCACCTTTCTAAGCTTTTGACCCTCTCACTTTAATTTAGTTATCTCAGCAGCTTGAGAGGTCTTAGTTTTCTCCAAGTCAAGAACGTCTTTGTGACAGTTTTTGTGTACAAAAGTTCCAACAATACTTAAGTTTGCAGTCTATCCTCGACCCTGACAAGTTAATCATTGGAATGTGTGAGAACATGCTCCTCATTGGCAGCCTCAACAGTGATAAGCTCTGTAAACTCTATGGTTTTGAGTGAACCTCAGGTGTCTTTCCTAAGTTCCTTCTTGGTTGTTTCTTTCTAAGGCTGTGATGTAGATGTTGAATAATAGTGGGTGTGTGTAGGGATCAATTGTATATTTTGAACCTCACCCTATTGCTTGCAAGAGCTTTAAACCATCATAGTTTGAAATAAATGGGTAACTCTCCCAGAGAATCCTTTTCCTCCCCTCTTCATATTAGCAAAGACCTTTTTAGTGTGAGAAGGTGTAACATAAATTTCTTTATGCTTGGTCATTCCTTCAACTTGTTTATCCAGGAACACTTGCACAAACGTTGGATACATTAGAAATTTAACCGCACCCTCTAAGTTCTTCACCATATTATCAAAAATATACTTAGAAAAGTTGAATTTTTGGTTTATGGCAAGACAGATGACAACTGAGGCCATTGTGCTACTAAATTCATTCCAAGCAATAGTCTTAGCACTAATGCATTGCAGAATTGTATGGATAAGAAATTTCCATTGAGGTGAAAAGAAATCTTTATAGAATGTAAGCTTTTGTGTAAGATTTTCATACCTCATGAGTGTCAGTTGTTCAAAAATTGTCGCATTTAGAAGACATTCAGTACCTTCAACATCTTTTAATTGAAGAGCTCTACTCACACTTGTCTGAGTGACAATCACCTTCTTCCCATCTACTAGGTCTTGTATTTGCACTTCCTCATTGACAGTTTTTGCCTTAGCAGTAGCCCAGAACTGCTTAATGCATGAAATATAGAGGGTAGGATTCACTGGTAGCGCATATCTGATATAGACTTGCATTAAAAAATCAATAATCCTTTAAAGCCTGCTCACTTTCTTCGGGTTTCTCCAAAAACACAACCAAATTGTGAGTTTCATCCAGAGGCAAACTGTTAGGTTCGACAGTGGTTGGGTTTGGATGATGAATGATTAAAATTGATTTGAGTTTATGATTAGAGAGAATATTCCAAAGTGTAAAATCAATCGAGAATGATAGATTGAACCCGAATCGCAGAATTTATGAAATCACCCTCACACATTCTCTCAACAGCATTAACTTGAACTAGCAGTACTAAGTTAAGCCTAACAGTATTAACTGACCCAGCAGTAGTAAGTTATGCCTGCCAGCATTAACTTAGCCTGCAGTAGTAAGTTTATGCCTAACAGCATTAACTAACACTAGCAGTAGTAAGTGTATGCCTAACAACATTAACTTTGAGTCACCAGTATTAACTCCAATTTTGTTCCAAAAAGCATTTCCATCATCAATTTTGATTCTCACAAGCTCTCTTTCTGTTTTTATTCTCACTATATCTCTCAATTCTTTTTCTTACTGAATCACTCTGTCTGTTTTTATGTCACACATCTCTCTTTTTGTTTTTCATTCTCACTAATTTCTCTTATTTATTTTAGCTTGCAAAATCACTCTTTCTATTTTTGTTTCACACATCTCTCTTTCTATTTTTCAGCTCACTATTTCTCTCAATTCTTTTACTCACCAATTCACTTTATCTATTTTTATTTTCACACATCTCTCTTTCTGTTTTTATGCTCACCAATTTTCTCTCTTTCTATTTTTGTTTTCTCTAAATGCTCACAGTATTAATTATAACAACAGTACTAATTATACTTACCAATAGTAAGTAAGGCCAACAACACGAACTTGAATTTCATCATTAGCTGCTGTTCCATTCCATTTCAAGCATCATTTAAGCATAATCCGCTACATATTAACACAATTAACCTCCTCTTAATCAATACTTTAGAGGTTAAGCATTCCTATAATTGCAATCGGATATTGAAATCTGCTAACATCAAATACTTTTGTGAGAAAATCTGTAATATTCTGATCTGTGTAAATCTTGATCATCTGAATAAGCTTCTTCTCATTGGAATCTCTAATAAAATGATGTCTAATCTCAAAGTTCTTAGTCTTTGAGTGAGACACTAGATTCTTAACTATGCAGATGGTGCTTTCATTGTCAATGAAAATCTTGGTATTCATAAAATTGTACCCATAATCCAGCATTTGATTTTGAATCCAGAGTACTTGTCCACAATAACTAGCAGCAGCTACATATTCTGCTTCAGTAGTAGAGTTGGCAACTATAGTTTGCTTCTTGCATTGCCATGAAATCAATCTGCTTCTATGAAATTAACAACCTCCTGTTGTGGATTTCCTCTCTAAACTTGCGCCAGCATAGTCACTGTCAGTATAAGCTTCCAAATCAAATGGTGAGTCCTTAGGATACCAAAGGCCCAATTTAGATTGACCTTTTAAGTATCTAAAGATTCTTTTCATAGCATGAAGATGTGAAACTTTAGGTGTGACTTGGAATCATGCACAAGCACATATAACAAACATTATATCAGGCCTTGAAGATGTTAAATACATCAATGAGCCAATCATTGATCTATATAAGTGAACATCAACATCTTTAGCATTTTCATCCTTCATCAAAGGCTTTGAAGTCTCCATAGGTGTACTTGCTGTCTTCACAGTTGAAAAACCAAACTTCTTTAAAATTTCATCCACATACTTGTCTTGACTAATGAAAATACCATCATCTTTCTATGTCACTTGTAGTCCTAAGAAGAAAGTGATCTCACCCATAGAACTCATCTAGAACTTCTTGTGCATCAATTTCTCAAACTCAGTGCATAACTTCTTTTTAGTAGATCTAAAAATGATATCATCAACATATACTTGAACTAGTAGAATATCACTTTTAACTCTTTTAATGAACAAAGTCTTATCTTTCTGACCTCTTTAAAATCTATTGTCCAATAAATAGGTAGAGAAAGTCTCATACTAAGCTCTAGGAGCTTGATGTAGACCATATAATGCCTTTTCTACCTTATAAACTCTGCCAGGGAACTCTGGATCTTCAAACCCAGGAGGTTGACAGACATAAACTTCCTCTTCAATCTTGCCATATAGAAATGCACTCTTCACATCCATCTGGCATACTACAAAGTCTTTGAATGAAGCATAGGCTAAGAACAACCTAATTGCTTCAATCCTAGCAACTGGAGTAAAAACCTCATCATAATCTATTCACTAGTACAAAAAGTGGTATTGGTCACACCAAAAATGTGTGACTATATACATATAGTTACACACGCGAAAAGTTTCATGTGTGACAAAAGTCATGTGTGACAAAGGTCTCGCGCCGTAAGGTACCTACGGTCACGCATTGCGAGTTAGTCACACATAAGAAAGCTTAGTGTCCTATCTATTTTTTTGTGTTACTAAATAGGTTATAGATTTAGTGACTGTGAAATAATGTACAACCAACAAAGCATGTTTTATTTTATATTTAGAATGTTCATAATACAATTAGACATATATTGGCCAAAAGTGTGTAATAGTTGTGCTATATGAATGTTTAAAGTAGAAGAAATGTGTATTTTTTTGTGTGACTATTGTTCTATCCAATGGCCACATGAATTTGTATGGTTTGTGTGCCCTTTTGTAATATTTAGCCATACAAGCATGTTTGTTTTAGGTATTTAGACAGTCATATACAATTAGACATAGATTGGCCAAAAGTGTTAATAAGTGTGACCATATGGTGTTTAAATTGAAGAAATGTGTATTTTGTGTGACTATTGATCATCCAATGGCCACATGAATTTGAAGTTTATGTGACCTTTTGTAATATTTAGCCACACAAAGCATGTTTTTTTTGTATTTAGTCACATACAACTAAGCATAAAGTGACAAAAACTGTTAATAAGTGTGACTAATGTGTGGCCTTTGCTATGATTTAGTCACACAAAGCAAGTTTTTTATGGGGATTTAGTCACATACATGTAACCAAAAAGTGGCCAAAAGCTTTAATAAGTGTGACCATATGCTTTGTAAACTCAAGTAAATATGTATTTTGTGTGACTATTGTTCCTCCAATGGCCACATGAATTTTATAATATGGAAGTACGGGGAATCGAACCCCGTGCCTCTCGCATGCAATGCGAGTGCTCTACCATGTAAGCTACACTCCCAAAATGTAATCAGTCTACATGTGTTTTCAATAGAGAAACTTGATAATCAAATAATAAGAGCTATAATGCTCTTAATTATACTTGAAACACTTACAATAGTATCTGACGTGTCTTGTGAATTGTTATTGAAGTTTGGCTATTGTTGTCATCTCATCCAAATATAAAAGATCTTACCCAACGAATACCAAGAGTCTAAAAATAAAAGCGGCAATAGCAAAATACAACATGAACCGGACGATTAAGCATCACAAAATACTAAAATTAAAATAATCTTTATGCGAAGTTATTGTCTAGTGGGATAAATTGCACCAGGATATTATGTATAAGAAGATGAATGTCCTTAATCGTAATGGTTAATCCAGATTTGATGCAAGTATATATGGGAAAGAAGTTTTCTAAATTGCATCACCTTGTCGACTTTCCTGGAAAGAATGTCCATCAAAAGAGAAATATGGTGAGGGGGCCTTGCAATAAGGACGAATTAAAGTTATCAACCAGAATTTCATACACAGATATACATGTGTTCATTATCACTATGGTATGCTGAAAAGGGCCTTTAAAAATATATCATGAAGAAGGCAGCCAGTACTAATATTGTATGGCTAGCGAGCATTACTAATTTTCAATGGCTGTGAATTGAAGGTTCTCATAAAAGAATGCACGTACTGTATCCATGTTTAATGCAAAGTGTTAAACCCAAATAGTAATTAACATTCTTGTATTAGACCAGTTTAAACCACGATAGGCGCACTAATTTCTTGGGCGCATTAACATATGAAATTCTTTGAAAAGGCCAAATATTTTATTCAATATCATGAATAGTAGTATTAATATATAATTATACCTTCCAAGTATATACAGTAATAATTCTTAGTAATAATTATAAAGCAGCCTGAATCTGAAGACCGCCAATGCATGCCTGAATCTGAAGACCGCCAATGCACGCAGTACTAATATAAACTTATACATACCTGAATCTGAAGACCGCCAATGCCTAAATCTGGATCACCACGAACATCCTATGACCACAAACTATTAAAAGACCTGTGAATTTTTATAAATATGCAATTCAGGAGTGTATTTGAGCTTTTTTAATGGGTTTGAAGAAAATCCATTTATTTCATCAAGAGTGTAATAAGAAGTAACTTGTAGTGTTAACCTTTATAGCTATAGAGGTGAATATTTGCTTAATGCTAAAAAATTCTTACCTGTTGCACAACTATGGGGAACTTGTAGCTGCTCTTCATATTTTCATTCCATATAAAATCCAAAATGGAAACCCGCGTGTTTTATTGAGGTACAATTAAGCATAGCACATACATCACAGGTTCTCTATTAGTCTCTGTAGCATCCATCACGGTTTTATAAGGAAGCACAATTAACACTATAATTAGCCCATTGGTCTCTTTGGTCCATCCGTCAGCTGATGCCTTATAATCAAATCTACACAGACCAATACAATATCATAGTTAGAATAAGATATAGTGATATACTAGTACAATTTTTAAGTCAGGTCATACGGGTATTTTTTAACACAAGTTAGATTCACCTATAAGAGGGCTATTTGGTACTTTACTACCACTTGTTGGACTCAAGCTTTCCTTTGGGGTTGGAGTGATACCATTCCTTTCACATGATGGTTTTAGAATGTAAAGTTTTCCACCAGTGGATGATGCTTTGCTGATATCTGGTTTGACAAAGACGGGTCGATGAGAGAGCGAGTGGTTTAAATGTGAGAACTTTGATGCTGCAACTTCCTGACCTTTAGCTTTAGTTCTTATTCAGTTTGAATTTAAAGCTCAAAAATAATCAAAATTAAACAATCAACCCAATTATATGCTATGGAAAGAACTTTACATAACATGTTAAACATATAATAAGCCTTCAAATTAAGACTTTATTAAATTGTAATCTATCAATTAGACTAAACATACACCATATTCTTTTTACAATCACGCATTCACGCCATGTACATACGATTATAAATACACTTTTAGGCGTACTTTCAACCCATTCTGATAACCTATCCTTGACCAGTTAAGATTAATACTGAACCCCATTCAGAGTGATGGTTATAAACTCCACCTCTATATTTCTTAATTGAAAACCATCTTGAGGTGTATTTTACTTTATTCAACTTGAAAGGCATTACTTACGTTTTGGTTATTTATCAATGGACATTACTTACCCTTCTTTGCTACTTAATTTCCTCCGCCTGCAAGAGCTCCTAATACTGATGCAATTTGAGCTACTTGCCAAAATTGCCTGCAATTATCGGAGATAAAATAAAAGCCACAGATTAAACACAACACAAAACCTTGCCATCACAGAAAAACCAAAGCAATTTTTTACTTCTTTTTCTTTTATTTATATTTGAAGTGCTTTAAATAGGATTACAAATACATATTGGTACAACTAATAATCCAAACTGTTAAATAAAAATTCACATTGGACGAGTTTGACTAATGGAAATTATATATGAACAATATAACCTATTCATAATTTCATTAAATGAGAATACAAAAGCCAAATGGCCCAAAACAATTTATAGATACATTAGTCTTTCAGAATAATACCTGCAATCACTTATTAAAGTACTAAGCCCTGACACAACGTTATTTATTGCTTGCATCATCAGTTAACATAAAACTAATAAAATCCAACCACCTATTCTTTGTTGTATTATACGCTCTGAGATGTTATTTCATTAGCATTGTATGACATATGCTATTCTTTACATTAATAATGTATTATCATGGAGTTTGGCATCTTCTCTTAGATCTTCACAACCAAGACTCAAAGAGACCAAATCAGAGAAACTTATGTAAGCAAATATTAGTAAAAAACATAAACTACACTATGTTGCAAAGTCACAAAACGAAAGCCTTGGTGATTTTAGTAAATAATGTATGTACTGTTGGTCTCTATATAAGCATGTTCATGAAGCAATACCAACCACCCCTATATAAGCTTTAAGCCGCTTAAAAACGCAATCCCAAACATCACCTATACATGTTTATTCAATAAGCAACCATCATACATCCCTTTAAAACGCCGAAATATGTAACTACTCCCAACCATAACCCTAAATAAAGGGTTTTAAAATAAAGACAACTTCAAACATAATTTATACTTTTTTTGTTTGAGAAAGGCAAACAAATTTATAGAACTAAACAGAGTACAAAAAGATACAATACAAGGCATCCCCTACCCCTACACCAACTAATCATCTAAGTAAAAGTGAGAAGGACCAACAAAACAAACCCAACTAATCAACCTAAAAAGCATAATGAAACAAAATGATAAAGAACAAAGACTACAACAAGCTAAGAATGGAACCAAAATTATCCAAAAAAGATAAAGCCTTCCATGAACCTGGTAAGTAGCAGTCCCACATGACCAACCAAAATTATCAAACACAACTTATAATAATAATATGTATAAAAAGAGGGATTGTTTAGCTTATGCAATCACTCTGAATTTGACATAAACAATTTTCAAGCATGCTTTTCATTAATAAAAAAACTACATAAAATATTATTAGAAATGTAAAAAACACAATCAACCATTATGTTAAAATCGTATCTCAAACAGTCACAAAGAGAAAAATGATAGGAAATAAATAAATATCAAATTAAAGAAAAAAGATTTGTGAATTGGGGAAATAATCCTGAAGAATAAGAGAAATTAATAAAGAAATGGGTTGGTTATTTGAGAAAATTTTTTTTAACCGGTAGTGAGGAGAACGGCTGTGTGAAGAAGCCGAGTTAGGGTTAGGGATGTTTGGTAAGGAGTATGTTATGTGAAAGGTTGAAATGAAAGGTAAAGAAGCGGGTGTTGATATTTCTTTTGGTAAAGAAGCGGGTTTTGATTTTTTGGGGAAAGGGGAGCGGGAGCCTTAGAAAAAACAAAGCGGGAGATTGAAAATTCATAAACTTTTGGTGTTTAAGAATAACTCCTATGCCATAGCATTGATTCATCAAGTGTGGCCTTTGCAACAAGACAAGTTAAACACTATTTAGGAACAATATTCTTTATATCTCAACGTTTTGATAATAACAAAATGTAAAAACGTTTACAATAAAAATAAATGTTTACAAATTTTTAAATGTAAAATTTCATTTCTAAGATTAGTGATCACTTAAGGTATGGAAAAACAAAATAATTAAGCATGATTAGTAATCAACAAAATATTTTTCTCTTAATCCTCACTTTTAATTCTACAAAAGTATTTTTTCAAAAACACTTTTATAAAATATTTTATAATTAAAATAAAAAGTTTTATTAAAAACATAAAAATTTGAAATTCAAATTTCCACCAAAAACGAAAGCTTCTACACCAGATACAACCTTCCCCACAAAAAGACAAAAAAGGAGCGAAGTCTAGGCGGTGGCCCCCTTATAGGCCTGACGGCCCCCTTATATATAAGGGACCGCCGAGACAGCCCCCAGAGAGCCGTTGGGATTCCCTGCCTATAAATACTGCTCTATTCCCAGCAGAAAAACATTCCTCTTTGCATGAAACTTTTTAGTCTTTTCTTTCTCTCTCTAAACTTTCTTTCACTCACTAAAACTCTTGATCACTAACATACTTAGATCTTGTTTCAAGTGATCTAATCTCTTCTTATCATCTCTTCCCTCTCATTCAAGGGCAAGAGAAGAACACTCGTATTCGTCAAGAAACGAAGTGTTAATTAGTGATCTCTCCTCTCTTCTTCTAAGTACCAAAACTCTATGGTTTTTATCTTGTGCGTTTGTGTGATTTGGATATTGTGTATATCCGATAGTGTAGATCTTGTGAGTGTGTATATCTTGTGAAGTGGTAGATTGGTTCTAGCTAAGATTAGGACTCGACATTTAGTTTAGTGTCAGAAAATAACGTAAGCAGCGTGCAAACGGTTTTCTCCGCCTAAAGGGAGCTTGTTGACATAGTAAAATCTCGAGTAGGATACTCGGGGAGTGGAGTAGGGCGAAGAGGTGCTTCGTAGCCGAACCACTATAAAATCTCGGTGTCTTGGTTTGGTCGTTTCTTTCCTTATCTCTTTACATTGATATTGTTGTTATCTAGTTCTAGTTTAGATAGTTATTGCTTGTTCATATTGTGAATTGGTTAAACATATAACTCGGATCTAAACATTTTTGAAAGTAAACTTTTAAAACGTAAAAGAACTTGTAAACTATTTCACCCCCTTCTAGTTTCCACAATTGGTATCAGGAGCAAGGTCACTCAAGATTTTTAAAATATATTGTATTTTAAAGCTTGGATTGATCTATGGATTCTGACAAATATCTAGAAGGGCAATCTATGCAAAGACCACCACTTTTTAAAAGCGATAGTTTTATTTATTTGAAAAATAAATCCGAGACATATGTTAAATCAAAAGATATAGATCTTTGGCATGTAATACTACGGTGGATTCAACCCATATTCAAATCCGGAAACCAAACTTGATGAGGTTGTCCCTTTTGAAAAACAAAGTGATGAACTTAAAAGAAGGCTTGCGAAAAATAATGAAGCCAAAATGGTTATTTATAATGTTTTGCCAAGAAAAGAATATTGAAAGAATTTTCATGTGTAACCCGGCAAAAGAAAATTTAGAAAACTTATGTTAATCACCCTCAAGTAATAGTCAAGTCAAGATATAATAAGACCGACCTTTTGGTTCACAATATGAACAATTTTGTCATTTCCGAAACGAATCTATAGATAGTGATTTGCTTAGATTTAATACTAATATTACTATCTTAAAGCTCTTGATGAAGTTATTCAAGTAAAGAACAGCGTAAGGAAGTTTTCTTAAGAGCTCTACATTCTAATGAGAGCAAAGGTCTTTACAATTGAAAGTCAAAAGACTTAAACATCACTATCTCTGGATGAGCACATTGGAACCTTAATTCTATGAGATAATCATACAAAAAAGAATTCCGAAATAGTCATTAGCAAAAAGATTGAAAAGTAAATCTCTTGCTTTAAAGGCCAGAAATGAATCTAGTGAGAAAGAGCGTTGACTTCCGGGAGTGCAGAACGTAGAATTGTCTTGGCGGTAAAGACTTCAAGAAGTTCTTTAAAATATGAGGTATGATTCTTGAGACAACCTCGAAACGAAAAAAAGACGTTCCCAAAAAGACTGATGATAAGGAACGGTAAAACTGATAGAAAAAGCTTTAGATGCGAGGTGACCCGAATCAAATTTATTGAGATGTACCAAAACCACCGAAAGATAAGAACCAAAGAGCTTTTTGGTCGTGAGGCCTCTTGGAGCGATAGCAGATGAAGAAAGATGACAGAAGGTCAAAAAACAAAACTTGCCTTAGTCAGCTCATCGCATCAAGTGGAGGTATTTTCCGAATCATTAAATCTTCTTACTTAGTAATGAAAACTCATCAAATGATGATTTAGCTTAAGAACCAAAAAATAAATTTAATAAAAAAAAATTATGAATAAGTTATGCAAAATGAGTCTAAAGATAATCACTAAGAACAAAAGATTAAAGAACACTAGAAATAGCTTAGAAAAGGAAATTATGACAGTTTAAGAAATAAATGTCCACACTTGAGAAAAACCAGGAGTAGATCTCAGATGCACCAATTTGTGCCAAACTCTTAAAATTGAGAATGAAAAACTCAAAGAAGAATCTACTAGATTAAACAGATTTGAAAAGAGTACACATTGTTTAAATGAAATGTTAAGTAATCAAAAACCATCCGGTGATAAATTAGGTTTAAGGTTTAATTCATTTGAAGCATCATCTAGTGTAACTAAGGGAATAAATTTTGTGAAAGCTCAAAGGTAATCTCTGATGGAGGTCCCATAAATACGGGCGTCCCCCAAAGTGTTTAGGCGGCCCCTAAAATAAGTATGGGACCTCCACCAGCAACGCCTGGATCTGAGAAAAGTGTGTCTTTTCTAAGATCTATTTTGGGTCCTAGACCAAAACACATAATTGTAAACAAAGTCAAAGTTCTTATTGCTAGTGACAATGAAGTTAAACAATTATATAAACCATTGTCAAAACCCAGAGTTGGATTTTCAAAACCAAATTTTAAATCAAAAACTCCACATCCTAGAAAAGTCAATAATAATTATCCTCGTGCCAAAACACCGCAACCAAAAAGGAACATTGGTCGACAAAATTGACCTCATGGCTTTCCTGTAACTTGGAACAACTTTCCACGTCAAAGTTACATGCCATGGGAAATGTATTCTCTATTTTCTCAACCCAACCAATTGCATCAAATGCAAAGGATGTTTAGCACTAAAAACTTTGGACCCATGAGATATTAAGGACAAAATATTTTGAGTATAAACTAATAAATAAGATTTGCCTTGGAGTCGACTTGGAACCCGACGAATGGATTAAAGATAGCGGATGCTCTAAACATATGACGGGTAACCGAAAGCTCTTCTCCACTTACAAGGCATACAATGGAGGTAACGTCATTTTTGGTAGTAATCTTTGCGGTAACATCATTGGCAAAGGTACGATTTCTAATGACTCTCTCAATATAGATAATGTAGAACATGTTGATAACTTAGGATTTAACTTGCTAAGTATAGGACAAATATGTGATAATAAGTGTAGAGTAACTTTCTCTGAACATGATAGTGAAATTACTAAGGACGGTAAAGTCATAGGTAGAGGTATTAGGAAGAAAGGCTTATATGTGATGAAGTTAAGAAATAAGCCTAAAGACAAAATTTGTCTTGCAACGATTGATGAAAATTCCACTATGTGGCATAGGAGATTAGGTCACGCTAATATGCGTCTCATTCAATCGTTAGCATCTAAGGAACTAGTTAGAAACCTACCTAAGTTTAAGTTTGATCAACATTTTGTATGCTTGCAAAATGGGAAAAACAACTCACGCTAGTCACTAAGCTAAGAAATATAGTCTAAACTACTAGATCATTAGAATTTCTCTATATGACTCTTCGGAAGATCCATTCACCGTGACTGGGAGTTACAAGAGGAAACCATTACACTTAATCACAGTAGATGACACTCTAGGTATACTTTGGACGTAGATTCCATAATGATAAAACCGAGCTTTTGATCAATTCGAATATTTAATAGGAAAATCCAAAAACCAACTAAGGTTGTTCTATATGTCAATAAGAACTGACCCACTTGGTAGAGAATTTGATAATGCGGTGAATTGGTAGAGTATTTTTAGTATGCCAACGTATTACACATAACTCCGGCTCCACGCACTCCTCAATCAAATGGCGTGGTCGAAAGGAAAAATAGGACACTTCAAGAAATGAGTAGGACTATGTTGAATGAGCAATCGTTACCATAAAAGTTTTGGTGTAACGCTGTAGATACTTCAACATATATTCTTAACCGAATTCTCATTAGAGCCATTCTAGGAAAAACACTTTATGAACTCTTGAGAGGTAGGAAACCTACTCTTGACTATTTTAGAGTGTTTAGAAGCATGTGCTTCATATTAAACACCAAAGACTACCTTACCAAGTTTGACCCAAAGTCATACGAAGGTGTTTTTTAGGTTACTCCCAAAATAGTAAAGCCTACATCATCCTTAATAAACACACTAGGAAAATCGAAGAATCACTCAACGTGACTTTCGATGAAACTCCTCCACCCTCTAAGACATCACCCTTGGTGGATGATGACTTAGATGAAGAAGAAGCTATTAGGGCAACCGAAAAGAAAAACCTAGAAAATGTTGTTGAGGATGAAACACTAGAAATTGACGAAATAGTCAATATTAAGGAATCTAGGAACCATACTTTAGAAAATGTCATAGGAAACCTTAACCAAAGAACCCTTAGGTCACAAGCTCAAAATCAAAGTAACTTCTTTTGTTTTATATCAACTATAGAACCTAAGAATGTGAATGAGGCTTTAGGTGATGAAAGTTGGATAGTCACTATGCAAGAAGATTAATCAATTCCATTGCTTTAAAACGACGTTTATGGAGTTAGTTTCACAAACAAAGAAAAATGACAAATTCTAGGAACTAAGTGGGTGTTTAGAAATAAATAGACGAGGATCGGTTGTTGTTTTCTCGAATAAGGCTAGTTAGGTTGCTCAATGTTACAAACAATATGAGGGCATCGATTAAGAAGAAAACTTATGCCCCGATGTTAGACTTGAGTCTATTATAAATATTATTAGTCTAACGCATGTGCCTTAGATTTTAACTATGTCCAATTGGATTGTAAAAAGTGCAATCCTGAACGTTTTAATCAATGAGGAGTATACGGAGAACCAACCTCCGGATTCATTATTTTGGAAAAACCATATCATTGTTATAAATTAAAGAAAGCTTTGTATGGTCTTAAACAAGCACCCAAAGCTTGGTATGATAAATTAAAAGCTTTCCTTATTAAACATGAATATAAAATGGGAATGGTAGATAACACTCTTTTTACTAAGAAGAAAAGATACAAAATCTCATCATTGTTCAATATATATGACGATGACATTATATTCGGATCGACCTTATCAAGACATATGTTGATGACTAGCCAAAATCAATGCATGACGAGTTTGAGAGAGCATAGATGGTGAATTAAAACTTCTTCCTTGGATTACAAATAAAAACAAAAAAAAGATTGTATCTCATAATCAATATCAGTAATTAAAGAAATGCTTAAGAAATTATGTCTAAAAAATTCTAAAACCAATAAAGAAAACCCTTATTCCCTCCGATACAAAACTCACGAAAGATGAAGAGTGTGAGTCCATAGATAGTATGAAGTATCGAGGCATGATAGGTAATTTATTATACCTAACGCAAGTAGGCCTGATATCATGTTTTAGTTCAGCCTCTATGCCCGCTTCCAAGAGGCTCCCAAAACCTCTCACCTTGAAGCGGTTAAGCGTATCTTCCAATACATTAAAAGCACTATACACTTAGGATTATGGTATCTTAAGGGGACCAGCATAGAAACCGTAGTATATGCCGACTCTGATCATGCGGGAGATTATGTAGATCGAAAGAGCACTAGCGAATTTTGTTACGGTTCGTATGGGATGTTGTTTAACAGCCTTGGTTCTTAAGAAACAAACTGCTCTTGCAAAACCACTACCGAAGCTAAGACCGAAAACGTATCGCTAGAAAGGCGTGTCAACAAGCACTATGGATGAAACAAGCTCTCATCGACTACGACGTATGACTCGACGACGTTCCCATCATGTGCGACAACAAAGGCGCGATTGACCTTAGCAAAAACCCGATGCAACATTCTCGTACCAAACACATTGAAATTTGTCACCACTTTCTTCGTGATAATGTCCAGAAAGGACATATCTCAATCGAAAAAGTGCCGTCCGTCGACAACATTGCCGACATTCTCACTAAACCCCTTAAACGTGAATCATTTAACTATCTACGTCTTGGCTTAGGAATGATGGAACACATTTCATAAATCATATAAGTCCGCTTCTTCTTCTTCTGTCTCAATTCCAGTCCGTGTTCCATTTCGTGTTGTGACAACTTAAATACTTCATCCGAAGTACTTAAGCATCTTTAATTCGCGAAATGCAAATTAAGATGTCACTCCTCTTCGTAAAATTTTCGTCAAAAATTAAGTCCAAAACCCTTTACTGAGGGCGGCCCCCATAGCATAGGCGGCCCGCTAATATATTTAGGACCGCCAGGCATTATGGGACCGCCATCAGTAGACACCCTTATTTTACACTTAGTCAAAAAAAATTCAAACCACAAAAACAAACATCCCTCTTCGTGCTGCAAGTGGCGAACTCGACCAAAACCACTCAAAAACTCAAAATCACCCATTAAAGCACAAATTGAAGATAAAATCAACACTTACAATCACTTACAACATCCTAAAGATTATTAAATGTAAGTCATTTTATCTATTTTCTTTCAATTTGAGTCTAGGGTTCATGATGAACACAAAAAATTGAAATTGGGGATTTTCGATTTTTCTTTCAATATTCATACAATTAGGACTACTAGGATACAATGTATAAATAATATGCTTCCCATAGACATAGGATTTGCATATATTAGTAAGCTTGTAGAAAATTTGATTTTGAACCAAAACCCCAATTTCATTTTCAAATCACTCACGTTAAGAACAAAATAAAATTGTTGTTATGCATTGTCAATACAATCTAAAAACGTTTTCAAACACATGCATAATGATCTCATGAACAAATTTCGAGATACATAATACATATGTATTTTTTGACTTGTTTGGTTGAGCAAAATCAAATTAAGGAGCGTTTGGGTTAACTCTTAGGATTTTTTATCTAGGTCGAGTTAATCGTTACTCCACATTTGTCACATTTAGACACACACTAGAAGCAATATGCATAACCAACTACAAGTGAAACGGTAATAAAATGTGATTTTGCTTTTGTTTTAGGAAATCATGCCTCGTAAGTCATCCAAAGATCAAAAAAATACAAGAGCCTACATACCAATAATATCACATGAATATCGTATACCTATAAAAGAAAAACTAAGAAATCTTGAAAGCCGTTACATTCATGAGGGTCAGGTGGTTTTTGACAACTTTGCGGATCTAAATTATGTTCGGTCTATGTTTAGTTTTGTCGAGTTTTAGTGTCTCCTTGAAATTAGTGACCAAATCTGTCCTCGATTCATTCTTGAGTTTTATAGTCAATATCAAATCAATTATTTTGATGAAGGTGAAATGTTCATCGAATTTGTGATCCAAAACCAATTCTTCTCTTACTCTCTTGAAGAATTTGCTCAAATTCTTAACATACCTTGCAAGGGTGCCTGCGTTTTTACGGACAAATGGTCACTTGACGAGTTGGCATATGGTGTCCCTACGGATGGTCCATATCTAACCAACCCTCCTTTTCCTGATGACATCATTTCGTCTATTCGATTTGATAGAGAAGGTCAAGTCCGTCGCATCCGTCATGAGGAAGAAATTGATGTTCTTGAATATCAAGTTCTAACTCGTGAAATTGAGCCAACCTTAAAGCCTTTGGAAGAAACTATTTGGGAAAATGTATTTTGTCTGGGGGGGTAATCGGGATTATGTTCCCGCATGTCTTTGTTACATACTCTATTATGTCATACACTTCGAAAAGTTCGACCTTGCCTATTTCATGGCAAAGCAAATAGAGTGGGCCACTAGACAAAAGCGGTTAATCTTACCCCATGGTATGTTATTGACCCATTTGTTTAATGTCATCATGAATGAAAATCCTGAATTAAATAATGTTCTTAATGATTGTACTAATTGTGTCATGAATCCTCTTGCCGCTCAACAAGAGCGAAAGCCTAGAAAGGATTGTGGCACGAGAAGAGGTCGTCACTCTACTTCTTCTTCTTCCGCCTTTGACCAACCATCTTCTTCTCATCTCAACGATGATGATGATGATGATGATGGAAATGGCGAAGGGACCTCGTGTGCAAGCACTCCTTCCCCCATTTGTTATGTCAATTCTTTAACCAATCAAGTTTTTCAAAACCCACCTAATATTGACCCTCACTTGGAACCATTTTACACCCGCCAAACCGAAATCATCAACCGTTAAGTTCAATTACGAGATGAGCAGCGTGGTGGAGTAAGGTCAATCATAAAAAGTCTCAGAAAGTTGTGGAGAAACATGAAGAAGTGAGCTATGAGGAAAATTACTTTATGACATTATTATCTATATTATTTACCAATCTATTATGCTTAGGTATTCAAACTTATACTACTTATTAGTAACTTAGTACGAAGTACGGGCAACATTACTTGTCTTGGATGATCATTCAATTTTATCATCCTAAACCCATGCTTGCATGCACCCTGATACGCTTTGGCTATTGTTATATTATGCATGCTTATAAAATTGTCAATTTGCCTACATATGATTTCTTGATTGAGCTTAGGATGTTTAGTATTATAACCTTGATTGTTAAGTATTAGATGATTCATGATGAATTGGAATTGACTACAAAAGGGAAAAATAGGAAACTGTCTCTATACAGGATTTACAGAAAATCAGAAGAAACTGGAAAAATTTCCTGTCTCCAGAGAACGGCCCCCATAACTACTGGGCGGCCCCCTAATATATATGGGACCGCCAGGTATTTATGGGACCGCCATCAGAAGTCACGGAATTTTCACTGTGGCTCCTGATTTTCTGTGCAGTTGACTATTCTTTCTTAGACCCAGCTAAACCTTCTGCATTTTACTAAACCACTTTTGGAATCCAAAAACTCAACTCTCATGCTTTTCCACTTTGATCTTTTCCTCCCTAATTAAATAAGTCATCCTCCCCACTTCTATCATCATCCTCACAGCATTCTACCATGAATTCCACCAATGCTTCTTCATCTAACCCTTCCAAGAAAATCAAACTCACCATAATCCCTCCTAGACAACTATTTGTCAACATATCTAGTGATAAAGATATCACCACCACACCTTCTCCTACAACAACTTCTTCATCTCCAACTCCTCCAAATGCACCATCAAAAACCACATCCACTAATCAAACATCATCAAGTCAAGAGAACACATCTTCTTCCTTTCACTCAAAACTTCAAATTTCACCACCATCTTCACATGAACCAACTTCTCCTCATAATTTGAACCCTTTGCTTGACAACATTTTGGATGTTCCTCATGGGGAAAAGACCTCTAAACCATCAACCGACTTCAAAGTCATCCTTCTTGGGATATCACCACTCTCTTTGTCACCAATCACTTAACTCCTCCGTTGATCACATTCATGACACTCTATCACACACCATCATCCACCACAAACCTCAACCAACTATCATGGGCCATCCTCTTTTCTTACAACTATTCATGACTAATTATAGGTCAACGTTGCATATGTTTCCTCACAAACCGAAAGCTTATCTTTACTTTTAAGAGATGAGATGAACATTATGTTTTCTCATCTTGAATATCTTCACACTACCGCAATCACCTCCTACTTTCCACCTCCACCTTGAAAAATCTTTAAATGTTTTCATAAACGTGACACCCCAAAATATTTTGCTCAAAAGTCATCTCCTATGAATCATGAATCATCTAGGACTTTATCTTATTGTTATTCTAGATGTAGTGTAAATTTATAGAATTTATGTTCTCTTGACTTAGCATTAGCCATTGTCGTTGTATGTGCCATCTATTTATGTATGAGTTTCTTGTTGGTTGAATGAAACTATATTTTGGGTGACTTAATTATAATGTGTTGTTTTAAAAGATATTTGTCTTGCACTTGTATTTCTAACTTTGTTTTGTAGAAAAACAATTTTCGTGAGATCGATCCCTTGGTGTCCCAAACAAGGGGGAGCATACATCAAGGGGGAGTCTTGATATCGTCAATTTATTTCTTCCTACAACAACTCGACGATCATCCTTTTTGAATTCGACAAAAAGGGGAGAAATGAAACAAAACTCATTTAATAATTTGACATCTTTAATTTTATTTAAAATAAATTTATATTTTGTCATCATGAAAAAGGGGAGATTATTAATACAAATAATGTCTAAAAAAGTTATTTATATTTTTCGACCTCTCAACGTTTTGATAATAACAAAATGTAAAAACGTTTACAATAAAATTAAAAGTTTACAAATTATTAATCGTAAAATTCCATTTCTAAGATTAGTGATCACTTAAGGTATGAACAAACAAATCATTAAGCATGATTAGTGATCAAGAAAATATTTTTCTCTCATCCATTACATTTTTACAAAAGATTTTCACCAAAACAATTATAACAAAATATTTTCTAATTAAAAGAAAAAGTTTATAAAAAACCTTAAAATTTGAATTTCAAATTTCCCTCCTAAAACGGAAGCTTCTACACCAGATACAACCTTCCTCACAAAAAGACAAAAACAAGGAGCGAAGTCTGAGTTATTATTTAAGGAAAAGATTATGATTACTTAGGAAAATATTGTAAGCCATTAAGGACTCCTTGGTGTATAAAAAGAGGCCTAGGGCATAGAGTTCGATATACATTCGACAGAATTCACATCATAATCATAATCTTCTTTAGATTTTTCATAGCTTCAAGGTTTGTAAACCCAAACACTAGTTAGAGTATTCGTATTAATATATAAGAGCTATATTT
Source organism: Tanacetum coccineum (assembly GCA_026074375.1). Taxonomy (NCBI): domain Eukaryota; kingdom Viridiplantae; phylum Streptophyta; class Magnoliopsida; order Asterales; family Asteraceae; genus Tanacetum; species Tanacetum coccineum. Next base: position 6,076 of record BQNB010085447.1, on the reverse strand, counting down.
GTTAATACTTAGATCATTAGAATTACAGTTCTATTGCATATTCTTCTTATTGATCAAAGATTAGATTCCGCATAATCATTGTTATATTTTTACAAAGTTTCTACCATAGTATGTGGAAGAATTTATCTGCATAACAAACTTAACACAGCTAAAAGAAAATTAAGATCGAATCAAGTCACTCGAGAACACAAATTCATTTGATCCTTCATTAAGTAATACTCGACAACACAGTGTAAAAGCTTCACTTCAAACTTGTTTTATAAACGAAAATGTTGAAACTTTAATTAGCTATGCAAGTCGGAATGAAATCCTTAAAAGTTAGTTTTAACATGATAGGACATGTTGAGCCATCATGAACAAGCTAAATGGAAATATGCTTTTCTTTTAATAAAAATTAAGGAACCACTTGTGTTTTTCCCTCTTACAATACACAAGACACGACTTATTATGTTGATAACAACTTGAAAGGATCTTGTCACCCGCAAGTCTAAACTATGTTTAGCATAACATAAAATATAAGTACAATTATTACAACGAATACGTTTAGACCCGTGCACTGTGGCGAGGTTTCACCTCAAACAATCTTAATAGATCATGCAAAAATAAACCTTGAATGGTTATATTCCGTGCTTAGTAAAAGAATAAAGGAAAAATATTCATACTCGCACCACTTAAGATGCGTCATTTAGCCCCCACAACTATTTTTATATATTTAGCCCACATCTATTGTTTATATATTTTTAAACCATGGCTAATTGTCTAAATTAATTACATGTTGCTTAAGTTAAGTTTATACATAATTTTGAGAAGATTAAGACTCTTGGTAGTATGTTAATTAATAATGGAAAAAAGAGGAAGAGAAATTATTACCCCCCATAATTCCCATGTAATTATCTAGTACTAATATGGTCTTGGATTCCTTCTAAATCGGGTCATTTATTTTACATTTATATTCAAATTTCAAGTTATTATGTATTTAAGTTATTTATTGTTAAGTAGATCAAATGATGGCAGGAAAAAAATGTATGTAAAATAAAAATAATAAAAAAATAAAAAGAATGAAATGATTGAAAAGAACATGCAGACTGCCATCTTGCTATTTGTTAAGTCAAGAAAGAGTTAAGAAAATCAAAAGAAAAGAGTCATTGTTTACTTTGTACATGATATTAGTTTTTGACTTAGCAACGCACAAAATGTAACTATTTAAATAGTTAATTTGCCACCAGTAAAAATTCTTTATCACTTAGCCCTTATTTCCTTACCTGAAGCCTTAAGTTACAACCCTTTGTCCCTTTGATAGTAGTTTCTAGGTAATTTGTATCCAATCGAGAGATGTGAGTATCCAAACACTTACTATGTGATGTGTTAGTCTTGTATTTCCGTTCTTGAAATTGCCATAAGTGTATTGTCAAACTAGTTTTGCCACAAACTATTTTTATGCTAATGTTAAATGCCTCTAATTTGTATTATTGTCTAAGTTAAAAGCCATAGTTTAAGGACAGGCAAATCTCAAGTGTATGGGTATTTGATGATGTGCAAAATCATATGGTTTTTAGGGGTCACTTAGCCGTTAATTTAATGCACTTTGAATCATGTATTGCCTTAAATCCTTTCTTTTTGGCTTTTAGGTGTTTAGGAATGGTTTGCTCGAAACATAGGAAACTCGGTCTCATTTGGACGAAGAACGAAAGAAAAAAATAACTTTTAGCTTTGTGACCAGCATCTGTGACGCCGTCTTCCCATAATTGCCCAGAAAATGAGATTTTAAAGAAATTAATGTCAGGTCAGTATGTAGAGATGGGTATCATGACACCGTCACAACCTCATCGTGACACCGTCACACCACAAAGGTTGATGTTGGTTGTTGTCACACTATGACGGTGGAACAAAAAACCCTAAGACAATTGACAACGTGACAACGTCAAAGCTATAAGTTGGCACCATCACAAGCCTGAAGCCTATATATATTTTTTCCTTTTTTCATGTTTGTGTGTGGAATTATTAGAGATAACCCCTCCCTAATTTTAGCTATTTTCCTGCTCTTTTGTCCATAAGAATTCTCATGTATTGAAAAGATGAGTCTTTTATTTGAGCATTCAATTATGTTTAAAATGTTTTGTTTTATTATGTTGATTATTGATGTGTTTCAAAAGCTTTAAATTTAAAAGACTAGAATTACCGATTATTAGATGGAAACACACGGGTAAAGATAACCCACGTATGTAGTATAATATTTCAGGTAAGACCAGTCCGCCATAGGATTTTGATAATGTTCTATAATCAGATATTGAAACAAATTATAATAACTTTTTCATGATAAGATATGATTTATGATAGATGCAATAATAAAGAAGTATGACTACTCGGATAGTTTCATATAATTCCTAAGCAATGGTAATTTATTAACAATCTCAGATTTAGGACTTACTTAGTAAAAATGATTTTTCCTCTTTCAAAAAACTTTTCACAATTAACTGATTTAACTAAGACTTTTATATTAGTTAACTTATCAATGTGTCACAAAAATAGATCAAGTATACTATTATATCAATCTATTTGTTTTATATCAATAACGTAATCGGATTTCCTCCAACAAAAACGCTAAAGGATCGTAGAACAAATCTTAAAACTATATATTACACAACGTGTCTTTCGACCTATACCGTTATGTGTATACAATCAAAGTTGATTAACAAAGTTGACAAGATAAGACACGATAGGATTTCAACATAAGCTTAAGATTAACAAGATCGCAATAATACCAAATGCTTATTTATTATAATAACATCACCGAGTAGTCATAAGAGGTTTAAACCCGCTCATGTGCTACGGATTTCATAATGACAAAGTTAAATAGAAAGATAAGAAACATACGAGATTCGGATAGGAAATGGATAAAAATACCACCCGTTACAAGTATCGAATCTTACTAAACCGTATTATACTAAATGCTATAAACCGTCTTCGTCTTCGCCGAAATTTTGTAGTTAAAATCCACGGATTGATGAAGAAATTTAAGAGAGAATTGTTTATTGAAGTGAGTGTTAAAATGAGAGAAAGTCCTCTCTATTTATAGGCTAGTCGAGGCCTGAAGTGAGGCGCATAAAAATCTAAGTGCGGCGTACTTCAGCCTAAGTCGGTTAAATCTTCATTTTTGCATAGAGTAAGTGCGGCTCACTTCCAGGAAAAACCGAGGCACTTCTTGTATTAACTGCTTTCATTTAATTCGTGACCAAGTGCGGCGCACACAGTGGAAAGTGAGGCGCACTTCTGCTTGATCTTGAACTTTGTTCTTTATTTTCTTATAACTTGACTTCCATAAGTCATAAACACTTGCATTTTGAGCATATTTGATCTTGGACTACCTTCAAGTGAACCTGCACATATTCATGCTATTTAGTATCAAAAGTTTACGAGAAATGATGAAAATATATACAATAACGCCGCCTAAACATGTATAATTAAGGCATTATTAAATCCCTCCACACTTAGCTATTGTTTACCCTCAAGCAATCAAAGCGAGAAAACAAGAATCATTTATCATGACGTGGATAAATTTTATTTTAACAAGTGTTTACTTGGATTTAATAAACGTTTCAGGCATAGACATATAACAAAGCACCTCACATAAGGGATGTATCTAATTTTTTATTCACACAAGTCACTCATATAGGGTTTGAATTTGTGAGTTCACTCAATTTTTGCATAGATATAAATTAGATAGCTACCATATGCTTGTATGAGACACATAAACATGACCGTTGCGGCGTGAGCACCTAGAAAAAATCTCAAAGAGGCAAAATGTGAGATATGATGTGGGTGATTATGGGGAATATAATAATATCATGTGTCAAACCAAAGCCTTATAAAAACTTTAACCATTTTTTTCTTTAATTTTATTGATTTTTTTAGTACCAAATAATAACAATATGATAACTAAGGCTGGCACAGAGCTTACATATTTGAGCACATTGAGTATTCTTCACACTTAGGGGATTTTTAGCACTAGAAGTGAGTGCTGTGGATAGCGGGATAATATGGGGATTTTATTTTACCTCTTATCATACGAAATTGTCTATAAATTAACCTCACTATGGTCTAGTAAATGATAATCAAGCACAAGTTCTAGAGCTACTAAATTATCGGCACTCTCATAAAATATACAAAAAGTATGCATCAAAGGCTATAATATACCTCACAATTTAGCGGACTAATTTTTTGTGCTAGTTATGATGTCAATCCGAGTAGGATTTGCCTTACTAAGTAGTATACACATTTTGTAATTTGAAAGAAAGTTATATATTAAATTTTTATAAAATATCAGTTAAAAATGTGGCTAGATTGCAGGGCAAACATGGAGGAAAATGACATATTTAATTTTTCCTATGTGGATCCCCTCCACACTTAAGTTGAACATTGCCCTCAATGTGAAAACTAATAAATATAAAAATAGGGAAAATTAAGGGAAAACGATACTTCCCGGGCATAAGTGAGTGTAGCCGCGAGAAAGTTATTCATTAGAGAGCTTCTTTGTCTTTTTTCCCTTATTCTTATTTACTTGGACTTGAATACCTAAAAATTATAAACAAACAAAACACACAAAAAGAAAATATTTTTAGGTTTTTTTATGGGGTCCCCTCCACACTTGAGTGGAAAAGAGATAAAGCACGGGTTGTGATACGAAAAAAATATATATAATATATAATACTATGGAAAATTACCAAGTTACTCTTGAGGACAAAGATGAAAAGGAAATTCTTCAAAATATATATAATATAATATAATACGTATCTTAACCGGGAAGTATGATTCCCTGGGTCGTTTTCCTCAACGATTTGCGAAATTGAAACCACGTTTGTTGTTTGGACAATGATTTGAATGGAAAACAATAGTTGATTTGATTTTCTATTTCTACAAATTAAAATAAGCAACTGATAACAATTAAGAAAAATAACAAACAACGGGAATTTAAATTTAACTAAAAACGCAAAACGGGACCCTTAAATGAAGGTCAAAAACTCTAATTTGCTAAAAATAAACCTAACTTAAATTTCTCTTTTAAAATGGACTCGATTTGACTAAAAAGTAAGTTTAAAGAAAACTAGAACAAAAACGGAGTTGAAATGAACGATAAAACACGAAAAACGAAAACGAGAACGAATCCCGTTCTTTAGAAAACAAAATTTTGAAAATTAGACCCTACGAAGGCAAAACTAATTTTCCTACGAACTTTAGGATAAAAGAAAATTTTCTAAAAAAGATTTATATTTTTTTGATTATTTTTCTATTTTTTATGATTTTTTCAAGTTTTTAATGAAAATAAATGATAAAAAAAATACTAAATGAACTCTAAAAATTCTAGAAAAATGACAGAAAATAGCTTAAAATATTTAAATCCTAGGAAAAATAAGCCCGATGACACAGCTTATCTAATAAGCTGCGAAATAAGCTTTTTCAGCTTATTAGGCTTATAAGGCCTAAATGAATATAAAAGATAAATTGTGTAAGAGTCTATTGGAAAAGACCCAAGGGCACAGCGGTAAGGAGTGGGTATGTGTTTATAAAAGGTTGAGGTGTTGAGGTCGGGGGTTCGAGTCTTGCTCACCCCCTGACTTCCACTTCCCTTTTTTTTTTTGTTTTAATGAAAAAACTTAAAGAACAAAAGTTGTTAAGGACAACTTTTTAAGCAACTTTAATTAAAGAACTATAAGCTGAAACTCGAATATAAGCTCTTAAAGAGCTTATGAAAAAAACTATTTCAGGTACTTAGCTTTTAAAGGCTAAAAATCTACTTCTCACTTAATAGCTTGCAAACAACTCATTTTAAGCTCAAATTCAAATCTAAAAGCTGTTCTAGAAAGCTTGTAATGTGCACAAGCTAATTGTGAAAAGCTAACTTTACTAAAAACACTAAAAGCTATCTAAATTTTATGATCTAAGAGGGCAAATTCAGGAATAATTACTAAAAACTAGAAATATAAGTTTAAAAGCTAAGACTAGTTAATACTGTTTTTTGGCTTTTAAGATTTTTTATGAACTTTTTAAAAGCTAATTTACCCTAAATTATAAGCTAGAA
>BQNB010085446.1:0-21862 GCA_026074375.1 Tanacetum coccineum | reverse complement strand
ATATTTTCTCGTCGTTTAACATATAAACGTGTGCGTCCCCTTAGGCTCGAAAATATTTCCGGACATATATTAATTCATATATGGTCGTAATCCAACATCTTTTTCCATACAAAAACCTCTCAAAATAGCAATGTAGAAACCTGGTGGGGGAGACTATTACTCCATCCCATTATACGTGTTCATTTCCAAAACACATAAAATTTTAAAAATCTCACATAACTGCTCTCTCCACCGATTAAAAATCATACCTTCCCAATTAAATCTTCAAAATTTGTTTTTTGAATTAAACTTACCCTTAACATTTTGAGTCAGTGAGAGACATGAGCAAAGAAGGGAAGGTAGTTTGTGTTACAGGAGCTTCTGGGTTCATAGCTTCATGGATTGTTAAGCTTTTGCTGGCTCGTGGTTACACTGTTCATGCTACTGTCAGATCACTTGGTACTGAGTAGTCTTTTTTCAAACTCAACCTTCTAATTTTAGCTCTTCATCATATTGTTTATCCATAATCAATTATCACCAGATTAATGCATGATTAGTTCAAAACTAATAGTCCAATACTTCAAATATGAATTTTTACTTAAGTTGACCAGTTCCCAAATTGTGCACAGATAAGTTTCCCTTCCAAATTTCGACAAAACTAGAGATAGAAAATAAGAGAATAATTTTTCCAACATACCAGGGGTGGAGTGATGGACATGTTGGTAATTTTAGTGTTATCAACTATTTTAAGTGATTGTGTTTTACTCAGGGTTCCAAATAGCGCGCTATAGCGGCGCCATAGCGCGAGGCGTGGCCTCCACGTTACGAAACAGGCCAAGGCGTCATCTTGAGGCGTGGCATGCAATAAGGCGCCATAAAGCGGGCTATAGCGCGCTATAGCGTGATTTTTTTGAAGCTTTAAAAAATTTCATGGATTTGAGCTTATTTACAAGTATTTATGCTTTGGGTTGTATGGGATTCGGGCTTAGTAATTCCGTTACTCAATTTTAAGCCTAGTAGCTAACTAATATTGACCATTCTATAAATATTTTTTGCCGCCTTGAGTCACGCCTTAAAAACGCTATAACGCAACGCCTCACGCTAAAGCTTGAAGCTTGGCTATGCCGCTACGCCACGCTTCACGCTATTTATAACCTTGGTTTTACTGGAGACCAACGGCTTATACAAGTTTAGCAAAACACGACTTTGGAGGTGCGGAATGCACACTCGTTATAGTTAGCTTGATACCGCCACGACAAAGACGTGGGGGTCAAGGGGGCCGCACCCCCTTACAGGGCAGCGCCCCTTGCGGGGTCAAAACCCAACCGACACATCTTTTACTAACCAACACAATGGTTGGTAAATAACAAAAAATAACCGAATTTCGGTTGGTGATTATAACCACAATTCTCGTCTCATTTGCAAAACATAACATCAAACAATACTCTAATGTTTCTGATTGATTTCTCATGCCTTAGATATCAATTGTCAATTTGTCTTATCCGATAAATGATTTCGTGAACCCGAAGCATATATGGTCGAAATACTTTAATCTGAAAGTGATTTCATGATTCAGATTGATATCGAGATTATAAACCATTCACACACAAGTAAGTTTCCAACAGGAAACAGTATAAGGGGCCCTGGGTAGCATGTGCTACTGGTCAATTCCGATTGATAAGTTTATAAAAGTTGGAAAATTAACGGGAATGGTGCTACCTAGCATTTAAGCATGCATAGTTTCTAAAGAAGGTAGCCAATTTTGAAACATGGGATTGCTTTTCCACGTATATTATGTAATATAAATATAAACTCCTTTGATGATAACCTATTATATAAGTCCAATCAAAGAAATTATGTCAAATATCCCTAAACAATTGAACAGACCAATTGCTCAAATAAGCAGCCTAAAATGAAAATGAAATTATGTGTTAATTTGTTTATATAAAGTGTTTGCAATTGCTAGGATGTTTATGGTAAATGCAATGCTAAAATGCTACAAATATAGTACTATGATGCTAAATTTTACGACACCTTCAAGTAATTTAAAACTTGAGCTCTAATCTGATTTATCGTGGAAAGGCTGCGTTTTAAGTTATATGCTTTAGTTCCACTTTTGCAACCGTTTGGTTTCTGATTCCCTTTAAAATATGCTGCAGCTGATTCAAAAAAGACAGAACATTTACTTGCTCTAGATGGAGCAAAAGAAAGACTATCATTGTATGAAGCTACCTTGACTGTTGAAATGTTCTTTCGACTCGTAGTTTAAGGATGCGTATGCGTTTTTCGCAACAGCATCTCCTGTTCAAACTCACATTCGATGACCCACAGGTCATTCTTATTTCGCTTTTTGTTTATTTCAATTTCACTTGAGTAACATTTATACATTATATAATGCATAAAACTTCGTTTCTCGGATTTTTACATTAGGCACAATTGCTGGATCCTGCAGTGAAGGGGGCACTTAATGTTCTTAAATCAGCTTCAAAAGTTCCATCTCTCAAAAGAGTAGTCTTCACATCTTCCATAGCTGCAGTTGCGTTTGGTGCCAAAGCTCCAGTCTTTGGTGATATGGTGGATGAAACCTGGTTCTCAGACCCACTAGTTTGTCAGCAAAAAAAACGTATACTTGTTTTTTCGTTTTCAACTTTATAATGGAAATTCTGATTTCTTCGCTTGTTATTATGGTAGGTTGAGATGTGGTTATTTCGATCACATACAAATGTTGTAATTGAATATGAGTTTTTTTATAGTTATGGTATCACGCTTCAAAGACTATGGCTGAGAACGCTGCTGTGAAATTTTAACAAGAGAATGGTTTGGATTTGGTGTCGATAAATCCTGGGCTTGTGATTTGGACCTATCTACAACCACCTCAACACCACTTCTAGATACATGAACTTAATAGGTGTGGATATAGTTATAATAGCGATTGTTGAGGGATGGACTAAATGAATAACCATGTAGCTCTTTAAATCAATAATATGCAGGAAAGGAAGTATTTCCCAATGGAGTCTATAGACTTTTTTGATGTAAGAGATGTTGCTATTGCACAAGATATAGCTTATTGAAAATCCGAAACTAAAACCGTAGATACTGTGTAGTTGGGAATGTGATTCAATCTTCTGAGATCATGATGATTGTAGACAAATTCTACCTGTCCCTTGACCATTCCAAACTGTAAGCATCTGTATTCACCAATATACACATTGACAGCAAAATGTTGTTATACATAATCATTCTTTGATAGTTCATTTGGTGAAGAATACATAAATTTAACTATTTTGTCTGATAGGTGTAAAGACGGAAAGTCTCTTGAGCCACTAATTTACAATGTATCGAGGGTAAAGGTAGAAAGTTTAGGCGTTGAGTTTACTCCTGTGGAGGTAAGCATCAAGAATACTATTGAGAGCTTGAAGGATAAGAAGCTGTTGAGCTTCTAAAACACCAACTGATGTTTCATGGGTTTGTTTGATGATAATGGCCTTGGACATTAGAAAATAGAAATATGCGACTTATGTACATGTTATTGGTAGCTTATTAGAGCTTTTGGTTGATATCTCCTTGGTAAAATAGACACTCGTCTTGTGATCTAATAAATGTATTTCTTGTGATCCGTCAAACACTTTCTTTTATGATATGATTGACTTGTTTGATACATTGATGCTATCCCTTTTTACAATTAGGAAACTTGATTATTGTTATAAGTATATAAAAGCTGATTATTGTAGCAATTTATTGAAGTATTGGAATAGACCTGAACTGCCACATGAACCTAATCTGTAACATACTGATATATGTCAGATTTAATAATATAATTAAAGACCTTATTATTCTCACTCCCAATCACTGTGTCTCTGTTACCACCCAAGAGTCCATCACCTGCAACTGACCGGTTTTCAGGGTGATGAATGGTGAAGGGAAGGTTTCGTGTGACATATGCATCTGAGCTCATAGCTTCATGGCTCGTTAAGCTCTTTCCTGTCCGTGGCTACACTGATCATGCTACTGTCTCATCCCTCTCGGATACGGTTTGCCTCTTACTTTTGTAAGTTTGAATCCAATCAATTAAAGTAATAAGATCACTTGGTACTCAGTAGTCTTTTTTCAAACTCAACCTTCTAATTGTAGCTCTTCATCATATTGTTTATCCATAATCAATTATCACCAGATTAATGCATGATTAGTTCAAAGCTAATAGTCCAATACTTCAAATATGAATTTTTCCTTAAGTTGACCAGTTCCCAAATTGTGCACAGATAAGTTTCCCTTCCAAATTTCGACAAAACTAGAGATAGAAAACAAGAGAATAATTTTTCCAACATACCAGGGGTGGAGTGATGGACATGTTGGTAATTTTAGTGTTATCAACTATTATAAGTGATTGTGTTTTACTTGAGACCAACGACTTATACAAGTTTAGCACAGGACGACTTAGGAGGTGCGGAATGCACACTCGTTATAGTTAGCTTAATACCACCACAATTCTCGTCTCATTTGCAAAACATAACATCAAACAATACTCTAACGTTTCTGATTGATTTCTCGTGCCTTAAATATCAATTGTCAATTTGTCTTATCCGATAAATGATTTCGTGAACCCGAAGCATATATGGTCGAAATACTTTAATCTGAAAGTGATTTCATGATTCATATTGATATCGAGATTATAAACCACACACAAGTAAGTTTCCTACAGGAAGGAGTATAAGGGGCTCTGGGTAGCATGTGCTACTGGTCAATTCTGTTTGTTAAGTGTATAAAAGTTGGAAAGTTAATGGTAATGGTGCTATCTAGCGTTTAAGCATGCATAGTTTCTAAAGAAGTTAGCCAATTTCGAAACATGGGATTGCTTTTCCACGTATATTTATGTAATATAAATTCCTTTGATGATAAACCTATTATTTAAGTCCAATCAAAGAAATTATGTCAAATATACTTAAACAATTGAGCAGACCAATTGCTCAAATAAGCAGCCTAAAATCAAAATGAAATTATGTGTTAATTTGTTTATATAAAGTGTTTGCAATTGCTAGGATGTTTATTGTAAATGCAATGCTAAATGCTACAGATATAGTACTATGATGCTAAATGTTACGACCCCTTCAAAGTAATTTTAAACTTGAGCTCGAAACTGATTTATTATGGAGAGTCTGCGTTGTAAGCTATATGCTTTAGTTCCACTTTTGCAACCGTTTGGTTTCTGATTCCCTTTAAAATATGTTGCAGCTGATCCAAAAAAGACAGAACATTTACTTGCTCTCGATGGAGCTAAAGAAAGACTGTTTTTCTATGAAGCTAACTTGACTGAAGATGGTTCTTTCGATTCTGCAGTTAATGGCTGTGTATCACACAGCATCTCCTGTTCAGTTTATAGTTGATGACCCACAGGCACAATTGATAGATCCCGCAGTGAAGGGGGCACTTAATGTTCTTAAATCAGCTTCAAAAGAGGCATCTATCAAGAGAGTGGTCTTCACATCTTCCATAGCCACAGTTATGTTCGGTGCAAAAGTTCCGGTGTTTGGTGACATGGTGGATGAAACATGGTTTTCTGATCCACTAGTTTGTCAGCAAAAAAACGTATGCTTGTTTTTCCGTTTTCAATATTTTATGGAAATTCTTATTTCTTTGCTTGTTATTATGGTAGGTTGGGATGTGGTTACTTTTGATCACATACAAATGTTGTAATTAATATATGATTTTTTATAGTTATGGTACCACGCTTCAAAGACTATGGCTGAGAATGCTGCTGTCAAATTTTCACAAGAGAATGGTATGGATTTGGTGTCGATAAATCCTGGCTTTGTAATTGGTCCTATCTTACAACCAACTCTCAACCTCACTTCTGAGGGATTCATGAACTTGATCGAGTGTGGTAATTTCCTCCCTTTTAATATACGATTGGTTGAGGTGTGGACCTAAATGACTAACCATGTAGCTCTTAAAATCATATATATATGCAGGAAAGGAAGTATTCCCAGATGGAGTCTATAGACTTGTTGATGTAAGAGATGTTGCTATTGCACATATTTTAGCTTTTGAAAATCCGAAAGCTAACGGTAGATACTGTGTGGTTGGGAATGTGATTCAATCTTCTGAGATCATGAAGATTGTAGACAAATTCTACCCGTCCCTTGACCATTCCAAACGGTAAGCATCTGTATTCACCAATATACACAACAACAACAACAACAACAACAACAACAACGATACCCAATCCCGCCTAGGCACACGTTGACAGTAAAATGACTATCATTATTTGATAGTTCATTTGGCGAAGATTACATAAATTCAACTATTTTGTCTGATAGGTGTAAAGACGGAAAGTCTCTTGAGCCACTAATTTACAATGTATCGAGGGTAAAGGTGGAAAGTTTAGGCGTTGAGTTTACTCCAGTGGAGGTAAGCATCAAGGATACTATTGAGAGCTTGAAGGATAAGAAGCTGTTGAGCTTCTAAAACACCAACTGATGTTTCATGGGTTTGTTTGATGACAATGGCCTTGGAATGTATTGGAAAATGGAAATATGCAACTTATATACATGTTATTTGTAGCTTATTAAAGCTTTTGGTTGATCTCTCCTTGGTAAAATAAACACTCGTCTTGTGATCAAATAAATGTCTTTCTTGTGATCTGTCAAACACCTTCTTTTAAGATTGACTTGTTTGATACATTGATGCTATCCCTTTTTACAATTAGGAAACTTGATTATTGTTATAAGTATATAAAAGCTGATTGTTGTAGCAATTTATTGAAGTATTGGAATAGACCTGAACTGCCCCACATGAACCTAATTTGTAACATGCCCAAGAGTCCATCACCTGCAGCTGACTGGTTTTCAGGGTGATGAATGGTGAAGGGAAGGTTTCGTGTGACATGTGCGTCTGAGCTCATAGCTTCATGGCTTGTTAAGCTCTTACTTGTCCGTGGCTACACTGATCATGCTACTGTCTGATCCCTCGGTTAGTCTCTTACTTTTGTGAGTTTGAGTCCAATCCATTAAAATAATAGCTTTTTATTGAAATAACATGTTTCTTGATCTTGGCTATTAAACATACTTAAATAAGAGTTTAGTAACATGTTCTAGACAATTGTAAAGTTGGACAGAAGTTACTTTGACCTTAAAAGTCAACGTTATTCGCTTTCACTTACGTTTATAATAAAAGTCGATTTGAACCGTAAGTTGTATTTTCGACTGTTTTGAATCAGATATATTGCGAAAGATCCAAAAAAGACAGAACATCTACTTACTTTTATTGGCGGGGCTTGCCTAATTTTCTTAGGAGGGCCGAAGTGTAAATCATGAAACTTGAGAGGGCATTTTATGTAAAGACGGAAAATCTTAGGGGGGCCATAGCCCTCTCTAGTCTTCATGCCGTCGTTGAGTTTTGACGGAGCCGCTATCTTTGTTTGAAGCTAACTTAGTGGAAGAAGGATCATTCGATTTCTAAGCCATAGGTTATAGCCTCATAAAGTCCCGTGTAACGTGTGCGTCTGACTATAACTTGTTTTGAATATAGAAGTTTCTATAACGAAATTTATCATGCTTAATAGTTTATACATAACTAAAATGTCATTATGATTGTTGTGTAAATGGAATCTTCAGACTTGCTGATGTGAGAGATGTTGCTAATGCACGTATATTAGCCTTTGAGAACCCAAAATCTAATGGTAGATATTGTATGGTTGAAAGCAAATAAGATAGGCTGATTTTTCTTCACCACATTTTGTGTTGTGTTTGTATGTGGTATTGAATCCACCACACTGTTGTTATGTTTGCGTGTCGGATTTTGTTTTTTCTTTTCTTTTTATCGGGAGAGCGTTACACGTCAAAAACCAACAACAAGAACATTCCTGGTTCGTTTAGTTGGCGGAAAACTTTTCTGTTTCTATCCCTAGTTTACTACTATCCGCTCTAGTTATTAACGATACATGTTTTAGTCCATATATGATGGCTACGAAGGAAAATGACAAGCAAAACGTTTAATGCGTCAGACATAAATAGCTTTAATTCCTATTCATTTAAGAGGACTTTGAAAATTGATATACATGAAAATTTATACAGTAGTAGACAAAGACAAATATTACTCATCAAGTGCAACTACTATTTGAGATTATAAATGAGCCAAATAAACATAACAGAAAAAGACGTAAACAAATTGTCCTCTAACACATTTCAAAGTCTACGTGCAGCATCAAACTATGAGTGGTGAAGGGAAAGTGGTTTGTGTGACAGGTGCTTCCGGCTTCATTGCTTCATGGATTGTTAAGCTTTTGCTTCATCGTGGCTACTCTGTTCATGCTACCGTTCGATCACTTGGTCAGTCTGTTTTCACTTCCAGTCTTTCTTCAAAGTTAACTTATAAGCCTTTCTGATCTAAGCTTTTCAAATTAATAATTTTTTCCACCCATAATCAATAATGGTTTACATTTGTTGCAGGTGATCCGAAAAAGACAGAACATTTACTTGCTCTCGATGGAGCTAAAGAAAGACTATCTTTGTATGAAGCTAACTTGATTGAAGATGGTTCTTTCGACTCAGCAGTTGAGGGATGCGTATGCGTCTTTCACACAGCATCTCCTGTTCAACTTATAGTTGATGATCCACAGGTCATTCTTCGCTTTTTTTATCTTAGGCTTTTACATTTGGTTTAACGTTTAGATTTAGACCATTTTTGCATGCATAAAACAACGTTTCTTGGATTTCTACTTTAGGCGCAACTGATGGATCCTGCAGTGAAGGGGACGCTTAATGTTCTTAAATCAGCTTCAAAAGTTCCATCTCTCAAAAGAGTCGTCTTGACATCTTCCATGGCTACAGTTTCATACGGTTCCAAAGTTCCAGTCTTTGGTGATGTGGTGGATGAAACCTGGTCTTCAGATCCAATATATTGTCAGAAAATAAAGGTATACTTGTTTTTTCTTCTCTCTAGATATTAGTTTATTATAAGCAAGTATGATTTATTTGCTTGTTATCATGGTAGCACTACTAATAAACTGCCAATACAACAGCAAAAATTCGTTCCTAAAAGACATATGATTTTGTAATAAGTATCATATATCGCCAAAACATTTTCTCATTGATTTATGATTATGTATGTTTTTAGCTGTGGTATGTCGTATCCAAGATTATGGCTGAGGATGCTGCTGTGAAATTTTCTCAAGGGAACGGTATGGATTTGGTGTCGATAAATCCCGGCTATGTGATTGGTCCTATCTTACAACCAACTCTCAACGTCACTTCTGAGGGATTCATGAACTTAATAAAAACCGGTAAATTTCTCTCCTATAACCACTCGTCATATGAATGATCGGTTAAGGGGTGGACGTGACCTATATGATCAACTAGTTGACTATCCATGTAAGCTCTTAAGTACAGTAATATATATGCAGGAAAGGATGTATTTCCAGATAAAGTCTATATACTTGCTGATGTGAGAGACGTTGCTCTTGCACACATTTTAGCTTTTGAAAACCCGGAAGCTAACGGTAGATACTGTGTGGTTGAGAGTGTGATTCATTCTTCTCAGATCTTGAAGATTGTAGAGAAACTCTACCCGACCCTTGACCATTCTGAAAAGTAAGTACCTATTCCCATTGACATACACATTCACAGTAAGATGACGTAATACATATAGATCGATGATTGGTAGCTCTTTTTGGTGCTACTTGAAAAACTAAAATCAAAAGTTGTATGGCGACTCTGGCCATTTTGCCTTATTTGGATACTTTAGTTTATGTTCCTGGTGGTCGAACAAATATTTATTTCTTTTTATTTGTATTTTGATAGGTATAAAGACAGTAAGGGTGTTGAGTCCCTAATTTACAGTGTATCGAGGGTAAAGACGGAAGGTTTAGGTGTTGAGTTTACTCCATTGGAAGTAAGCATCAAGGACACTATCGAAAGCTTGAAGGAGAAGAATTGGTTGAGCTTCTAAAGCACCAATTGTAAAGTGGCTTTGGATCAGTAATAATGGAAACATGCCACTTTAAAGTGGTATTCTGTTTCATTATCAAGCATATATATGTTATCGACAGCCTAATAAAACCACTTTTTTTTATTTTCATTGTATATTGGTGGCAAAATGGACGATTTTGTTGTGATCTAATGAGTACAATCTTATGACTGTCAAACATAAATTGCTTGTCTATAGTTTAAACGCTTTTATGGTGATTGACATGTTAGATGTAAGCACGCGTTGAGTTAGTATCCATACCAGTTATGGCTAGAATGTTTATATATAATTGACTTGTTACTAGCTATAATTAGTTGAGTAATGATAGATTAGTTTGTTTGCAGTTTGGGTATAACATGTCAACTTTGCTTTTAATGACATATTGATACTATGCTTTTCTTTTTTCTTTTTTTTAATATTAGGACCTTAATTTTATAATAGAACTTGTTATTATAGCAGTTTAGTGAAGTATTGGAATAAACCTGAAGTGCCACATGGGCCTAATTTGTTCTTTACTGATTAATGTCAGATTTAGCAATAATTAAAGACCTTATTAATCCCACTAGCAATTATTAAAATGATTCTGTTATAAACAAATCATCCAATGACTTATTGCTTTTAGTATTAAGCAAAAAGTCGATTATTTTTTAATCAAATCATATCACCACTCTCCGTCTCTCTGTTACTATATCCAAGTGGCCAGCATCTGCAGGCTGCAGCTGACCGGTTTTCCGAGTGATGGATGGAAAAGGGAAGGTGGTTTGTGTTACAGGAGCTTCTGGGTTCATAGCTTCATGGCTCGTTAAGCTCCTACTTGCTCGTGGCTACACTGTCCACGCTACTGTTCGATCCCTTGGTTAGTCTCGCTTTTATGAGTTTGAAATGACATGTTTCTTGATCTGTTATATGCATTTAAGTTCGTTGAAAAGTCAACATTATTCGCTTTCACTTAGATAGACAGATAACTAAATAAATAAGTCTACGCTACAGATGATCCAAATAAGACAGGACATTTACTTGCTCTTGATGGAGCTAAAGAAAGGCTGTCTTTGTTTGAAGTTAACTTGATGTATGAGGGATCCTTCGATTCTTAAGTTAACGGCTTTGTGTGTATCTTTCACACGGCATCTCCTGTTAAATTACCAGTTTCTGATCCACAGGTGGCTTATCGTTTTGATGTGCTTCCTTGTGTTACAGCTATATATATATATATATGCACACATTAGGCAGAATTGCTAGACCTGCTGTAATGGGGACACTTAATGTTCTTAAATCAGCTGCAAAAGTTCCCTCTCTCAAGAGAGTGGTTTTGCCTTTTGACATCTTCCACGGCTGCAGTTACATTCGGTGCAAAAATCCCAGCTTTTGGTGATGTGGTGCATGAAACGTGGTTTTCAGATCCAGTAATAAGTGAGCAAAATGTCCCATTGCTTTGCAATTGTAGCACTTGACATTAATTACTTGAATCTTTCTTGCCATCAACTTGACCTCTTTGCTCATTACTTCATCTCAACGCTTGTTGGTTGGCTTGGAGTAAAACTATTTCTGAAACGCTCTAGTCAACAATGTCAATCCTCTTTCAATTTGCTTTTGAGTCTCATCATTATCTCCTTCTTCTTCAGACTCTTAAGAGTAAACCAGATTCTCCTTTCTTCTCTGGGATCTGGGCTTCTCAACAAACAAAGCAAGAGGATATCCTACATGTTTGACAACTCTCTTAATAGCTATTTCCTCATCCACATATTCTCTTCTTGATTATATTGAAGAATATTATACACCTTATCAACATACAATACAATTCTATCTTTTCTTTAATATGTCTCAACAAAGTTGCATGCTTCATCCGTTCTGGTTGCAAAGAGTTTAGAAACTTGTAATTCAAGAGCAACAAAAGTTTCATACTTGTACATTGCTGTGTCTATTCTCATTTGAGCTGCAACTTTTGAACCTTGTAAAATTCTTTCAAGAGCTTTCCACATATCAAACGCAGACTCACACCTATCAACCATCATGTATATAGTATTTGGAACACGTAGCATCAATGTTCTTCGAGCTTTAGGAACCAACTTATGCTGATTCGTATGTGCTTGATCCCACTCACTTTCTGGTATATATGTTCACCCAGTGGATGTGCCACACTCGATATACTCATGTAGACTAATAAACGAGGTAACACAAATCAATCATGTTGATTCACGCGAATGCCAGGATTGATTCTTCCCAACAATTGTTGATTCAAACGAATACCGATTATTAGGATGATTCTTAGCAAAACTGCCAAACATAGATTTTTCGTATTTCTTTTAACCGGATAGCTAGGATTACAATATGGTTATTAAATAGGCATACAAAACTGAATGGGCCTCAAAAGACAAACGGGCCGGACTCTAACCCAAAAACAAAGTCCAATAAAAATGGGAAAAACATAAAAAGTCCAATAACTGATAAAATAAGGCGTTTTGGGCCTGAAAGTTTCGTAAACCAAGAACAATACAAGAAAAGAATAAAATACTGTCCTCAAACGAGTGAACAGGGAAACACTCAACACAAAACCTCACTACAACACTCAAAAAGATAAAGATGATGGATCAAAAGAGTCGCCAGAGGCGGACCCAGGATTTTCAAGAGGGTGTTGCACAATTTTTTTTCATAACTACCAAATATTTATCCAAACATTATATAAATAGCAAAAATGACAAACTAGTCAATAAAGTACATTGTATTTGACGTTTTGAGCCTTGAAAGCGCTTCATCAGGTCTTCATTTGTAACCTTTGCAAATAATTCTTTTTTTATGTTACAAATTAAAGCATCATTCATGTAATTTTCACTCACTTTGTTGCGGAGGTTTGTCTTTATCGATTTTATTGCCGAATAAGATCTTTCTACGGTTGCGGTTGCCACAGGTAAGAGTAAAGAAAGCTTCAATAACTTATAAATCAAAGGAAACGAAATATGCTTCTTTCATGTCACCATCAACGTAGCAAGCTCAGCAATTCCTGTCAACTTCATAAACTCTGTATCATGAATCACAATCTCATAGTAAAGATCAAGTTCCCGACTAAGAGAAAACCTATCTGCATCCGTAAAATCATCTCGATAAAACGTAGTTAAAGTAATTAGCTTTGATGCATCAAACATTGTAAATGAATCACCTGGACTTAAAGCTGACATATTAATACGTAAGTCAATGCTTATCCCACCAAATCGATCTCCAAACTCTTGTATTTGCATATCCAAAACTGTGTTAAATATATCAATCTCAAAATATTGTCGATTCTTTATGCCAGCTACTCGGTTTCTTTTAGCAACATAAATTTCATCCATCTTCAATACTACAATATCATGTTTTTCACAGATTGAATTCACTATCTTCAAAAATGCATCAAACCCACTTGTTTTAAGTCTTACCAATGCTTGTTTTCTTCCTTTTATCATTGAAACCGCTTCTACAATATTTTGATCTCGTTTTTGAAGAGATTTCAAGAATAAATCCGTGATTCCTAAAATGTGCTCCATCAAGTGGCACTAAACGCAAACTCAAACTTTTTAAAATCTGAATTGTATTTAATGTAAATGTAATTCCTTTTAAAATAATAATAAGAATATTTTTTAATAGCTACCTTTTATGTTAGAATGAATGAATGATACTTGTTGTTTTGATGTGTAGAATAAGTGAGAGTTTCTTTCTTGGACGAATGGAGGAATAGAGTAGACGAATGAATGAATGACAATTGTATTGTGCAGTATTACTATTAGATGATTAGATCTAATTAATTTGGGTTTATTGGGCTTTTTATATATTTATAATTATATTTTTGGCTAAATAAAAGGTGCATCATAAAAATTATTACACTAACTAATCTTTCACTATAAAGAGAGAACGTAGCGATATTTTTGGGGTTGCACATATCAAAAAACGTCGATTTAAAAAAAAATTACAGTTCGTGAACGAAAATAGGGTGTAGCCCGTGCTACACCCGGCATCAATGTGGGTCCGCCCATGGGTATGTTTGTTGGAAAATTTTAGTGGAAAATGTGTTTTCACTAACTTTGGACATAGATAATTATTAGTAAATATAATTATTAAATGTAAGGCCAGGTCGAGCCAGTATATGTCCAAAACAGAGTTAGTGTGAATGAGATATCGAGTCTCAAAGAAGGAAAGTTGGAATGGAGGAAAATGGTTAAATGTCAGTTACGAGCTCGTTTGGTAACTACAAATTAATGTGTCATTAATTGACAATTAAATTGGCTGTTATGATTTGTTTCAAAGGTTTATAACTGCAAATTAATGTGTCATTAATTGACAATTAAATTGGCTGTTATGATTTGTTTCAAAGGTTTATAACTGCAAATTAATGTGTCATTAATTGACAATTAAATTGGCTGTTATGATTTGGTTTATAGCAGCTCATTATTAAGGCATTAATTGACATTGATTGCACCATTACACCATATGCATATGAATGTGTATAAATAGATGGCAATCTCAACCATTCCAAGACACAACAAGAAAAACACACAAGAGAGAAAAGCTCCATTAACAAGTTTTCCAGCAGTCTTTTCGATCAGAAGCACTCGGTTTTCCGTGATATTTCAGGCAAGTATGTCAGGTCCGGCTGTACAACAGCTTTGAACGTTGTACCCTGGGAAACAGACGGCGAATCTGTTTTAAGGGAAGCGTGTCCAACACGTGCCTCGTTCCATGATCTTTTACTGCTTTCTTCATTTATCGTTTATAGTGTATGTCTTCTGCTTCTACCCTATTCGGTATGTTTTCTTTTATGTTATTTATTTTCTGTTAATTATTTATTAATTGAAATATGATTTATTTTAATTAAAAGTGTACATGTTTCCCTACAAGGTATACATGCCAATAAATGCAACTGATATGTGTCAATACTTATAAAAAAATGTGTAAATCGTGCCAATCTTGATTATATACACTTGAAGAGACCTTATAAAGATTATATCTATATGAGCTTTTGTGAATTGTAATTTACAAAATGTTGTTGGTGGTGGTTTTATGGTGATTACAAAGTTGGTGAAAAGGGGTTGGCATGTAATTAAATGGAGGTGTAAATTGATCTATTTTGATCCAGTTGATTCATCGAAACCAAGCTTGAGTTTCTTTGATTTGGATTTAGTACAAGTTTATATAAACCAAGTCGAGTTTATTAGATATCAAGATTATTTTAACAGTTCTAAACTGTTCGTGTGAGCTTTGAGAATCTTCTGAATGTAATTGGTGCGCCAATATGGTTGCAAATCATGACAAATATCGATTCATTGAAACCAAGATTGAGTTTCTTTGAAGCAGATCCGATACAAGGTTATAGAAATCAATATTGAATTTCTTGGATACCGGATTATTACAGTTTATTTAATTGTTTGTGTTTGATCTTTCACGATTGTGACTACTCCTGTAAACGTAACTGGTGCGCAAGTTACCAACACAGTTGCTAATCATGCTGAAAAACCAGAAAAATTCAATGGGCAGAATTTTAAGAGGTGGCAACAGAAGATGTTCTTCCATCTCGGAACTTTGAACCTTGCGTGGTTCTTAAATGAGACTGCACCTCAGGTGAAACCTCCTAAGGAAGGTCAAACCCCCTAATGCACAGGTTGTGCAAGATGTGGAAGCATGGAAACATTCAGACTTCTTGTGTCACAACTATGTTCTGAATGGTCTGGTGGGCTCTTTGTACAACGTGTATTGCAAAACCACGACTGCCAAAGAATTATGGGAGTCATTGGAACGCAAGCACAAAACAAAAGATGCTGGTACAAAGAAGTTCTATAGAAACCTTGTTGAGTTTCTTTAGAATAGTGGATCTACTGAAACCTTGTTGAGTTTCATTCTAGAAATAGATCATGTGAAACATATCTATTAAGATCTTCTTAATGAAAATTGACATCATATTACATATGCATTTTTTTTTGTTAAAAAACATTATGTAATAGGCGATATTGTTTAATTGTTTAGTCGAAAGACTTCCTTTAAAGTGGTTTTGTATAACGGATCTTACAAAACATTAGTGTTTTAAACAAAAGTCGATTAAAATCGGTTTTGTTAAGAAACACTATGTGATTGAGCACGTTGTTAATAGTACCAAATTAGTTTTAAACTAATCATGGGACCTCGTATTAACAATATATATGGAATGTCACGAGTGACGTTAAAGGATCTGCTCCCGAACTTGTTAAAAAGGAGGCCGATACTAAAGTTACGTGTACGGTAGATGCTTTGAAGCATTCAGAAACCTTATGTGCCATAACTATGCGTTATATGGCCTGAATGACATAAAAACTGAGGCCATGAGGGAATCTGACCTTAGGTAATGGTGGATTAGCACTTCGGTATCATGTCATGTATATGGTGATAAGAGTTTGATTATCTCTTTCAATGCAGCTGAGAATGGAGAGATTGAATTTGGGCAACTCTCCAACTGCTAATATCAAGGGAAAAGGAGATGTGATTCACATCTGGAAAAGAGTAAGTTAACCAATGCGTTGTACGTGCCGGAGGTTCGTAGTAATCTTGTGTCCGGATGGTTGCTTAGTGAAATTTGGCTTTCATTCTGTGTTTGAATCAAAATTGAGTTAACGAATAACATAATTTGAGTCCCGACAGGGTTACGCCTTTAAAATATTTAAGCTAAATGTATTTTCTAACGGTCATTTTAGTAAAATCAGTATGAATTTAGCTTATTTGATTATTTAAATGTATGGCATGGCTGACTCAGACATGTTTTAAACTATAACTCAATATGTTGTCTAATTAAACCAAATTGGATACCCATGTTTTGTATTGACACGGACTACAAAATTAAAACTTGTGTTGAAGCCAAATGACAAGGTTGTCTTTTCTCTCGGTTGAACAGAAACAACCGAACCCCTTGATATGATTCACATGGTTTTATGTGATTGATACCTACTAAGGTAGCGAATAGCGAGTACTTCCTCATATTTGCTGACGGTGGTACAAAATATTACTTGAGAGTAAGGATATAGACAAGATTGTTCTATATAAATAAGTTGAGAATCAACTTATTATCGAAAACAAGGTGGTTCTAAGTCATATCGGAGGTGAATTTGTGTCTCCATTTCTAAATTTAGACACAAATTTATTGCACTTGATATAGAAAAGAATCGTGCCTTAGAAGATATGGTTAGTGTCATGTTCTTAAGTCCTGGTTTAAGCCATGGCATGTGGGGAAAAGCGAGTTGGCTACTTATCTTTTAAATAAGATACCTCGTAAAGAAAAGGAAGAGACTCCTTATGAATTATGGATGAGAAGAAAACCATCATATCAATACTTACGAGTGTGGGGTTGTTTAGCCAAGGTAGATGTGCCAACTCCCAAGGCCCAAAAGATTGGACCTAAATCTGTGGATTGTATATTCATTGGATATGCTAAGAATAGCACTGCTTATCGTTTCATTGTACATGAATCGAAAAATCCAGATATCCAAAAGAATACAATAATGGAATCTAGGAATGCTTCTTTCTTTGAAAATATATTTCCTTGTTTATCAAAGGGAACTGGGAGCTCATCTAGATTAGATGACAAAGTTGTCCAAGATAAGAGACAAAGAGATGATAATGATCTCCAAGATGAGAGACAAGATCAAACCGATGAAGAAGAAGTAGAACCAAGAAGAAGCAAAAGGGCAAGAAACGAGAAATCGTTTGGACCCGATTTTGTTTCTTTTATGGTAGAAAATGAACCCACATCTTACCGAGAAGCGGTAACTTCCTCGGAAGGGCAACAATGGAGAGAAGCCATCAAAAGTGAAATAGAATCTATTTTACAAAACCATACGTGGGAGCTCGTGGATTTACCTCCTGGTTGTAAACCACTAGGCTATAAATGGATCTTCAAGAAGAAGATGAAAGCTGATGGTACCGTTGACAAATATAAAGCAAGAGTGGTAATCCAAGGGTTTAGACAACGTGAAGGTCTAGACTACTTTGATACTTATTCGCCGGTTACGCGAATAACCTCGATTAGAATGATAATTGCTATTGCCGCATTAAGAAATTTGGAAATTCACCAAATGGATGTGAAAACGGCTTTTCTAAACGGAGATTTAGAAGAAGAAATATATATGAACCAACCTGAGGGTTTCATAGCTCCTGGACAAGAGGGCAAGGTTTGTAGACTTGTTAAGTCGTTGTATGGCTTAAAGCAAGCTCCCAAACAGTGGCATCAAAAGTTTGACCACACCATGTTAGAGAGTGGATTCAAAATTAATGAATGCGACAAGTGTGTTTACGTGAAGGACACAAGTGCTGGATATGTAATTTTGTGTTTGTATGTCGATGATATGCTTATCGTTGGCAGTAACGACAAGATAATTAGATCCACTAAAGACATGTTGAAATCAAAGTTTGACATGAAGGATATGGGTTTGGCTGATGTGATCCTTGGAATAAAGATCATACGAACTCAGAATGGACTTGTGTTAAGTCAAGCACATTACGTGGACAAAATTCTTAATACTCATAATGCGGGGGATTCCGGCCAAGCTAGAACTCCAATTGACACCAGTTTGCATCTATCTAAAAATAGAGGCTTAGGTGTTGCCCAATTAGAGTATTCAAGGATTATTGGCATGTTAATGTACTTGATGACAGGTACCCGACCTGACTTAGCATATGCAGTTAGTAGGCTAAGTAGGTATACGAGTAATCCAAGTTATGCACATTGGAAAGCTATAACGAGGGTACTTCATTATTTGAGATACAGTCGTGATTATGGACTGCATTATGACAGACATCCTGCTGTTATCGAGGGATACAGTGATGCAAATTGGATATCTGACATAAAGGATTCTAGATCGACTAGTGGATATGTGTTTACACTAGGAGGGGCCGCTATATCTTGGAAGTCTTCCAAGCAAACTGTTATAGCTAAGTCCACGATGGAATCAGAATTTATCGCGCTAGATAAATGCGGAGAAGAGGCGGAATGGCTACGTCAATTCGTAGAGGACATACCAAGGTGGCCTAAACCGGTAACGGCCATTAGTATACATTGTGACAGTAAATCGGCCATGGGAAGAGCTAAAAGTACAATGTATAATGGAAAGTCCAGACATATCCGTCGTCGACATAACTCGATACGACAACTACTCTCAACTGGAGTTATCTCAATTGACTATGTGGCGTCAAAGGATAACATCGCGGATCCGTTTACAAAAGGCTTAAGCAGAGAGTTAGTTAGTAAGTCGTCTAAAGGAATGGGACTAAAGCCCTTGAAGGAATGAGTTTCTATGAAGGAAAACCTAACCTAGTTGACTGGAGATCCCAAGATCTAGGTTCAATAGGACAACCTAATCATAGAAATGTGGGGGAAGTCACGTCAATGTGGGGGAGTTACTTATCTTGTAACCTCCTAGCCCATTCCTATAACAATGATGCTGTTGAGGAGGTCAAACAATATTGCTTTAAAATGGTTCAGGATGAAATCATAAAGCATAAAGATTCAAGATGAAAAATCAAAAAGTATAAGTTTTTTCTATTGATTCAAGATGAAACCATCATCACATGTGAGAGAGAAGTGGGGGGGTGGGGTCGCTTCGAAGGGAATTGTGGGCGCAATTCCTAAGAGCCTTGCAGAACCATGCTAAGTGCTCATGGAAACCATAACGATCGACTGACTAATGAGACTATTTTACAATTCAGGAAGGAGAGAGTCTGTTGATGAGAGTGTATTGTCGTCACCGATAACAGATGAGCTGAGTTCAAGGACATCGCGTCACTCAGATCTAGAGGCAAAGTGCATCTCACCAAAGGGAAGGGAGTCAAAGGGTCACACACTACTATCCTATGCAGGACTCAACCGCAGAAATTTTCCGCCGAAATTTCGAGTGTTTTCGACCGATTTCCATTCATGTGGGGATTGTTGAAAATATTAGTGGAATATGGTGTTTTTCACTATCTTTGACATTATATAATTATTAGTAAATATAATTTATTAAATGAAAGGCCAGTCGAGCCAGTAATAATGTCCTAAAACATAGTAAGTGTGAATGAGATATCGATCTCGAAAGAAGGAAAGTAGGAATGGAGGAAAAATGGTTAAAGATCGTTACGAGCTCGTTGGTAACTGCAAATTAATGTGTCCTTAATTGAACAATTGAATTAGGCATGTTATTATTTGTTTCAGCAAAAGTTATAACTTAAATTAATGGTTCATTAATTGACAATTTAATGGGCGGTTATTATTTGTACTCAAAGGTTTATAACAAAAATTAATGAATCATTATTAGGCAATTAATTGACATTGATTACACTGATTGCAGCCATTACAACCATAAGCATATGAATCATCTGCATATGATTGTGTATAAATAATGGCAATCTCAACTATTCAGGAGACAACAAGAAAAACACACAAAGAGAGAAAATCTCCATTAACAAGTTTTCAACACTCTTGTCGATCAGAAAGTACTCTGATTTTTCATGATATTTACAGGCAAGTATGTCAGGTTCCGGCTGTAGCAACAGCTTGAACGTTGTACCCATGGAACAACGGGCAAATCTGTTTTTAAAGGGAAGCGTGTCTAACACGTGCTCCGTATCCAGTGACCTTGTTACGGTTTTCTTATTATCTTCATAGTGTCCCCTGTCTCCTGCTTCTACCCTAACCCTATTGGTATGTTTTCTTTTATGTTATTTATTTCTGTTAAATTAAAAAAGTTGGAGACCAAAAAGCATCCATGTTTATTATAATAATTGCTACAAACTCAAATGTTTATAAAATAATTCACGTATTATTTGATTATTTCTTTCATATATTTACAGAACTGTTTAAGTTCGGTGTTTTTCTTACTTTATTTATGCATATAACTTCTTAAAAAATAAATTCTTTAAAGACTTTAAAGACACCCGGTGTTAAACGGGTCTTTAAGCTAGTTAAAAAATAAAGATACCTTTTGTGGGATTTTTTATTTTTGGAGAATAATTGATTTGGAGGTTTTGAATTTTTCAGTTGAGTGTTTATCAATTTTTAAAAACAATTGATTATCCGGTCTTTCACACCAAAAATAAAATAAAATTATTTGAAATGATTAAAAATATATATATATACTAGCTAAAAGACACGACCACTTTAAAAGAATTATAAAAAGCTAAAAATAAGATGGCGGAACAAAAACTAGGGACTAGGAGTGAATAGTTATAAAATCATATACAAACATGAGGTGAGTTATTTTGAATACAAAGATGAGGTGAGTTAGTTTGGTGTGCATGCGCCACGGTGGAGACTACGAGTGAATAGTTATATTTTCTTCGACTAATAGATTTTTAAGTCGGTACAAGATTATGCATTCATTTCTAAGTTGTTAGTTACCTGAGTACATCGTCTTTGTTAACTGTAATAGCCTAAGAACCACAGCCGTCAACATTCTACATACAAAATGCGCATACAGTAAGTAAGAAAGACTATAAAAGTGCAACAGTAGTTCAACTACTTAGATTATGTAAGAAAAAATATCTTATAAATAGGAATATTAGAGAGCGACAGCTTAAGCCGATATGTGTTGATTACAAAGGCTATCATAATAATATCATAATAACATGATTAGCAAAAAAATCTAACGTGGCACGATTTTAATACATTTTATTTGCCCATGTCATATGTGGCCCCTATACTTTATTTTTTACAAAATCTACCCCTTTAACTCACAAATTCAATATCTTCTTTATCTTTCATTCAACCTCTTCCTCCACCATCACACCACCATACCTCCTCCTCCCAATCACCACTTTCTCCACTCTCCCGCCTACCAGTGGACCCCACTTACCTCTCCACACTCTCCTACCACCACCATTACCAAAACCCAGATTCACTACCTAATTTACACATTTCAGATCATAAAAAAAATGGAATCACAAATCCCAGAAAGAAGTA
>BQNB010085445.1:0-28472 GCA_026074375.1 Tanacetum coccineum | reverse complement strand
GAGCATATATCTGAAGTTGTCAACATTAACTGTGTGACTTTTCCTATCCAACTTGAAACGAAGTGACGAGTGATGTTTGGTGACAGTGCCCTAGAATTCTTGCATGTATATCTCAAGAACATCAGCAAAGATCTCAAATGCATTATAGAATGGAGTGAGTTTGAGAGCATCTAGCACCACTTAAATAGTAGGTTCCTTAGATTTGAGATTTAAGCTCAGTCGAAGATTGCTTTTCCCTATCTTGAGGCGGTGTTCAGGTGCGACAAGAGCATCATCCAACTCCTTTTGTTGTTCTTTTGTAGTGTTCATGATTCTGCTAAGATCAATACAATTTATGTATAACCAATTTTATACAATATACTATAGAGACCTGTTGAGAGAGCACATAAAGTTGATTCATGATGTGAACGATACTTTAGGAACTTTAAGACTTTTTGCACTTATTAAGATCTATTCATTTTGAAAATGACAACTTAAGTTAACTTAACTTGTTCAGAGTGAATAATTTACCAATTTTAATTATCTCCCTAATTAAGATTTTAAATCGCCTTTTAAAATGAAAACTTTGATTATAAGTGTTTTGGGCCTTTTAAACTTGTTGTTCGGTTCCTTAATGAACTATTTGTTTGGTTCCTACTGGTCCTTAGTTGTTCGGTTCTTACTATCTATAAGTTGTTTGATTCCTTAATGAGATAGTTGTTCGGTTCCTACAAGGCTTAAGTTGTTCGGTTCCTACTACAAGGATTTGTTTGGTTCCTAAGAACGAGAGTTGTTCGGTTCCTTTTACCTACGAGGTTGTTCGGTTTAATAGTTGTTCAGTTCCTTCTACCTAACAGGTTATTCGGTTCCAACTATTAATAGTTGTTCGGTTCCTTCTGTCAAGATAGTTGTTCGGTTCCTACTGTCAAAACAGTTGTTTGGTTCCTACTGTCAAGAAAGTTGTTCGGTTCCTACTACAACTAGTTGCTCGGTTCCACCTATTCATGTTGTTCGGTTTCGATTGTCAGTGAGTTGTTCGGTTCATTTTTGAACATTTCACAAACAAGTATTTATAAGCACTCAAACACGTTACATTAGCATACATAAGATAAAACTATCATTAAGACACTAAGAGAACAACATTTAAGCCACAACACGACAAGTATGATCCACAACGAGCCATGTTTAACATTTTAGCACATTCATTCCCAAAAACTACACATAATAGTGAGATTAGAACATACAAACACATTCAAGAAAGACGAATTAAGTTTCCTAACACAAAACCCATGAGTTTTTTACAATAATTCTCCTAAACCCAATTTTTCGAACACATAATCACTCATATTTGATACATATGTTAAGCACACATAAAACTGATTTAGACAAGTCTTCTACACATCAATACCATCAAAACCCCTCAAACAATTTTAATAATCGAACACTTTTTGATTTTGTGAAACCCTAATTAAAAATAAGGGTTCTTCGAGATCAGAACTTGTGGAAATCAAAATTCTTGCAAGGTTTGAGATGAATGGGATGTGTAGAACAGGTTTGTAGTGTTACCTTAGACTTAAAAACAACTTGAAAAGATGGAATGGAGGTTGGCGATCGTTCGAATGACAATGGAAAGGGAAAAAAATGTTAAGTATGTGTTTGTGTGTGTACAGTGACGGGATGGGTGGGAGGGATATAAAACATTTTTTGTTTTTGACACATTTGGCCCCTCTAGTTTTAATACCCTTTTAATTTTGCATAGATAAGTTTTATAAGGCATATACAAGTTAAACACATAGCACAATTAGTCCCTAATGTTTAAACTATCATACCTATAGACTTAATTTTGCAAAATATTCCCTAAAGGCTTAAACAAGTAACACATAAGGCACACATAAGCTACACATGATGAACTTTCCTTAAAGAATGTTATTCCGTGACTGTTTAAAAACCTTTTCCCTTTAAGCACATTTTATTATGAAGAAGATATTTGACATTTGCTCCCCCTCAAACACTGACCCGTTTTCTATTTAAAGAGTTGTAGTCGTTGTTTGAGAAGTCGAATGTCATTGAAAAAGCATTTTCTGATGAAGCAATGTTATATTTTTGAAAAACAACAAACACCAAAATAAGATTTCTCTTATTTTAACACATAAGTGCACTGACGCGTACACTTATGGAAATATAGGAAGCACGGGTTGTGATGCAAAGTAATCACAAGCCTTTGCATGGTCATAAAGTAGACCATGCCCGAGAATAAATTCCCGTTGAGAGGTCAAGTTTCCTTTTTGATGGAATACTTGCCTTTAAAATGATGTCCGTGTTACTATCTGAAATAATAGCAAGCCATTTGACATGTTTTGAAAACATTTGTAACTTCTGCTCGAACTTCATTTATAGCCTATTATCATTATTGAATGACATTTCTAAGACTGTAAATGTTATTGATTTTTAGAAGACATGCCTTTATTACCTCTTATTATATTTTTTCATTTTTTAATTTTTTCTTTGGTTTTATAGATTTTATATTTTTGTATTTTGTTTTTATAAAAGTTTTCTAAATATGAAAAGTCTTTTTGGTTTTTATGGTTTTATGTATATACATATGATACAGGATATGTGAATAGGTACCACCACTATTCATCAACTTCATCTGCCAATTGTTTCAGAGTCTCCGGCGTAAAACTCCGCATTCCCAGCTTGTTGATCAGAAATTCAATTCTTTCTCGGCCAAGAGCTTTAGTGAAGATGTCCGCTAGTTGATACTCCGTATTGACAAAGTAAAGTTTGATTACCCCATTCTCAACATGCTCCTTGATAAAGTGAAATTTGATGTCTATATGCTTTGATCTGGAATGTTGAATGTTGTTGCAGCATAAGGCAATAGCGCTTTTGTTATCACAGTACATTGGAATTTTGTTGAAACCAAAGCCATAGTCGATAAGCTGTGATCTCATCCAAAGGATTTGAGCACAACAGCCAAACAAAGCAATATATTCAGCTTCCGTATTGGATATCGTAGCGCTTTTCTGCATTTTTGATGACCAACTGATAAGTCTATCTCCCAAAAATTGCATACTACCAGATGTGCTACATCGTGTATCTTGACAACCAGCATGATCCGCATCTGCAAATGCTGTTAGATCAATCGAAGAATCCTTCAGATTCCATAGTCCTCGATTAACGGTTCCTTTTAGATGTCGAAGGATCCTTTTTACTGCATTTAAGTGCTTTTCGGTAGGCCGAACCTGATACCGGGGACACATGCATATAGCAAATTGTAGTGTCTTTTGCTTGAGACTGAGCTTTCAATTCACTTAATTCGAACAACTGAGTAAAACTCGGAGCATTTTGATTTAAAACACTGTTTTCTTGTTGAAAAATTTCTTGATTAAGTTGAGAATCAGCTTCCAAAGTGATGCAATGTTTTTCAAGAGTTGTAAAACACTTGCAAAGTTTATCGTAAGTTTCTTTATCAACAAAATCCTTTTTCTTGACAAGCTCAGTCTCGAGTTCGAGACACTTTTGACATTCAGTCACATTTTCACCATTTGCATTCACAGATAAATTCACAACAGTCTTTACAATATCCTTATCAATAGCTTGTGCCAAGAGTCGTTCATTTTCACTCAAAACTTGATTCATTTTAACTTCAAAAGTTCTGGACTCCAAGCGATGTTGTTCGACAGCCTGTTCCATTTGATAAAAGACTTTTTGGACATCAGCAAGTTCTTCAACCAAGTATTGGTTGAAGTTATTGAAGATATCTTTTAATTCTTTTATAAATGGAATGATTTCATCTCGAAAACAAGCCTTTGTATGTTCAAACCCCCACGTGCCCTCAGTGATAGCTGTGGCAGTGGTTCTTTCTTTGACAACCTGATCAAAGCCAGTAAGATGGCGTTTAAGCTTTTTCAAGCTAGTATTCACCATACTTACTGTAGGAAGTTCTTTTGGAACCTCTACTATGACGGTTGTGGAAGAATGAGATGGGTCTAAAGCTGGGACCGAAGTCGCTTTCCAATAGGCATGTTCACTATATAAATCAGTTTGTCGAACAAATCGTTTGTAGTAATCGTTATGAAGAATATCATAATTAATGGGTTTTGTGTTCACTTTATGTTTCACAAACAATGGATCTTGTTCTTTCAAAAGCATTTTTGAACGACTCTCTTCACTAAGCGCTAATGTTTCATCAGAATCAGGAACCACAATAGTATCCATTTTAAGAATGGTATTCCCGTCATACAGCTTTGGCTTTGACTCCCGAGCTTTCTTCAGACAGAAAGGTTTTTCAAAACCGATAGCTTGTTTCGAGGAATGATCATAACAAATTTTGGATTTAGTCATCATATGAACAGTTTGCGCAGATTGACCTCTTTTGAAAATGATGTTGTCAAGTTGCTTAATTTTCTTTTCTAAAGCAATTTCTCTATCAATATTTCTGTTTTCTTCTAATTTCAACTCATTTTTGAGTTCAGAAACTGTTTTCATTAAACAATCCTTTTCTTGCACTTGTTCGAAAAGATTTTGCTTAAGACGTACAATCTCGTCAAACTGTTCATTTGATCCTGAAAAACTGTTTTCAACATTTTGTTTCTCTTTCAAATCTTTAATCTCTTCTTTATATCTGTCAAGCTCGGTAGTCAAAGCTTTATTAACAGTGTTGCAATGCGTCACTTGGGTATTATTTGTTCAAACATGGACAATATTCAGGACGTCTGTTAAGCAGAAGAGTTAGAAATTCTGAACGTTTACTGTTGTGTTTCACTCAGTTACTGAGAAGTAAGGTAATGATATTGTATCACTGATTAGGTCAGTTTCTGGACTGACTCACATCATTAGATTGTTCAGAAGAACAATCATGATTGCTACCGTGAATGGATTAAGTCTAGTTCAGATTATCTTGATTGTGTACCTCGTGAGTGCATCTGAGGCCAGTCCTTGAAGAGATTGTCTGTGAGCAATCTGGGGCTGAATTAAGTTATCACAATCAAAGTCATATGCATCCAGATCATCGGCTTGATAGCTGCATTGTGGGTAATGACTTTCATGAGAGTTTTGAGCGTAGGAAGTCCTAGCAGCCAACAATGCGATTTCTTCCTCTTTTAAAGCTTGACCACTGGCTTGTGCCTTGAACCAACACACTTTTATCGTTAAAACATGTGTCATCCTTTTCTCTTGGGCTTTGCATTGCTTGGCAATATGACCTCCCATTGCATTGTAACAAAATAACAGTCCTTTGTTTCCCCGTGTTGCTACCATGGCACCAGGTGTTAATTTTTTATTGTTCCGCAGCATAAGTAGTTTGTTCCCTAAACCGGTTCACAGTCAACTTTTCCATCATAGATGGTGACTTGTTGGATGGAGGGTTTGACGAAGTCTTAGCTGGACTTGTTCGTAGTAGGATACCGGGATGTGACAACAGCAGTCAAAAATGACATCATGTGATTAATTGCGTCAATTGGATCATCCCCCTTTTGGAACACTGGAACAACTAGACTGGAGTCTGGTTGGGAAAATTCAGGTTGTTGCTGCTGATAGGTTATGGGAGCATATTCCGATTGTGGGATTGATGGTTGTTGAGAATAAACGTTGTGGTGAACGGTGGATTGATTATTTGTTGGATCGTAATGAAAAGAGGTGTTGATGAGGGTTGAGAATTGTTGATGTTGATAAGGTGTAACAAACTGTGAATGCTGATATGGTGAAACGTGATGTTGAGATAGAGACTGTTGGTGAGGGTGTAGATGAGATTGATAAGCTGGCTGAGTTAATTGGTGAGATGCAACTAAAGCAAGAGGATCAGGGTTGCGTTCATGCATCAAACGAACTTCAATTGCATGTCGTTCATGTTGTTGCAGGTGAGCATGAAGCTGATCAATGTTGGTAGTGTGCAAGTCTTTAACCAGTTTAACATCAGTAACAAATTTACTCCATTCATCAGGAAGAGTGTTTAAGAACTTGGTGTTCACTTGAAACTGCTCCAATGGCATCTTGTAAATGTTCATATCATTGAGTAACAGAGTGAACCTCAAGTAGTACTCATGCAACGTCTCTCCTTTCTTGTAAGTGAACTTATCAAATTCATCATACAGCTTGCACTCACGTTCTTGTTTGGTTAATGATGTTCCTTGCATCAACAGTTTAATCTTCTCCCAAAGATCTTTTGCCACACGATGTTGACTCACAAGAGCATAGATTTCAGTTGGTAGGCCTTGGAGAATGATGTTTATAGCTTTGATGTCGCAATCTGCTTGAATGGCTTCAGCTGGAGTTAGCTCAACATATTCCTTTAGCCTTGTTACTCCGTCCTCAGTTGATTGATGGGCCAAACAAGTGGTCCTTTTTCAAACCGATGCGAGTCATCATTCTTCCATGTGGCTATTCATCATATAACGCTCCATTCTGCTTTTCCATGAATCATACAAGTTGTTTTTCCAAGCAATCGGTGGTTTGTTGTCTCCTCCAGAGGAGAAGATGATTTTTTTTTTTTTGTTAGTTTATCAGCAAGAGACGTCATTGTGATATCAAAAGATTACAATTTGATCGATCGGTGGTAGAAAGAAATTGTGTTTGGTTACGTGATTGTTGAGTCTTGAATTAAAACTACACGGGATTTTACGATTCTTGACAAAACCGGGAAGACAAGTGTTTGTTTCACGGGATTTTACAAGTCAAAGAAATAACCGTATAATTTAAAATTGAGTTTGTTAAGTTTAAACTAAATCCACTAGTTCGATCCCTTAGTTCGATCCACTAGTTCGATCCCTTAGTTCGATCCACTAGTTCGATCCCTTAGTTCGATCCCCTAGTTCGATTTGAGACTGAAGAAGCTCGTTCGGTTCAATCTATGTAACAGCTCGTTCGGTCCTCTCGTTCGGTGATCTAGTTCGATCCCCTTGTTCGATTCTCTAGTTCGATCCACTTGTTCGGTCCACTAGTTCGATGTTAACTATTACGAAACCCAAATTTTCAAAACTCAAAAAAACACGATTTTTAATGATTTTTAGCAAAAAATTCTTGTACAACTAGTATTACTAACCCTATAGGAACAATAAAAATGAAAACTTTAAGGTTTTTAAGCCAAAAATTTTTTATCACTAATTTGCTCTTTGTAAAGGTTTTGAACACAAATCAAACACAAAAATCTAAACACACCACGCCATGGCTCTTGATACCAATTGTAGAATACTAGTAATCTAATGAATCAACCAAGAACAATAAGTGAGATGTGGGTTGGATTGTTAGAGAGAAACTTGGATGGAATGGATGAATGTATTATGGAATGTGTGAAAACAAATGGAACAACCAACCCTCTCCAAGACTAGGAGAGGGTGTATTTATACTACATAGAGGCCGGCCATGGGCTGGAGTTGGACCACCCATGTGCCTTGGGCCGGACTAGATTACTAATCTAATCCTTAAACTAACTACGAGCTAAGACTATTACAACTTTGGAAGTGACCGACACTTTTCGTGTTTCCAACAATGGGTTCGAGCCTTAGTTATGACAATTGGCTTGGATTTTCCCAAACAAATACTAGAAGCTCAGATCGAAGCCCAGAAACCAGAGAACCTCGTGAATGAAGACGTAGGCGGTATAATCTCTCAGTTCTCCTTCTTCTGGATTTCACTTTTGCTTTTGACAAGTTTACACTTTCTAGGTATCAGAGACGCTCATAGGTCGAGCCCAATTCTTGGCAGATGTAGCATCAACACCAATGTCCTCTTGTGGGTGTTCCCTCCAAGTCTAAGCACTGTCTACAGTATGCTTGTAGCTTATTTCACTTGGTAATTCGATGGCAATTACTAATATGAACAAAGTCTCCATTTTCTCATACTGCGGATTCTGTCTAAATTCGACAAGGCCTGTAGTTCATGAGAAAATTGGGTGTGGCATGTACAGCTTCAAGAAATAGTCTTAGAATTGTGCACTTAAGCCACTGGCATAAAACCTCCATAGTTTCATACCATGATTCATATTTCTAGTTCCATTTCCGTTTTCTCCATTTCCGCCATTTCCAATTTCCTTATTCCTCCATTTCTATTGTTCTCTTTCATTCCGCGCCTTATTTAATTTCCATTTCTCAATTCCTCAATACATTTCCATTTTCATCCATTCTTCACATTTCCTCCATTTCTCCATTCCCTCCATTCCACAACCTCTTGTCCATCCCCGCATTCTCATTCAGGGACTTGCTTAGTTCAGGTTCACCTGCGGATTCACGAGCCTCCTATCTCTTCAGCTACTCGGCGAGCAATCAAGTCTTCAACTCTCATGAGTCCTGGATGCTCCGGATCGCGTTGTTAGGCTATCGCTGCGCTACCATGCTTAACTGACGTAACACTAGATGAGATTTCTAGGTGAAAGCGAGATCTCTAACGGTTGTTAAATAAATTTACGGTTAATTCACATAGAAAATACATGATTTCATATATATTCTGGGAAACCCCATAATGCATGACGCCAAAGCATAAGTAAATCAAATCATGACTCATATCATAGATAAAATATCAAATTTCCATATCATTGAACATTTGTGATGTACATCACATTGGTTTCAAATACAGAATATATGTGTTTTAACACTACTATAAGTATAAATTAAATGCGGAGCACGTAAGTAACGAAACGAGTAACGGTAACACGAAAAATTACGAAATTTTAAATATTGCTTAGAAACATAAAAACATAGATATTGCCAGAATACTACAATGTTTGGTGTCCCGGTTCGCTCCCGGAGATGATTCTCAGATAACAACGAAACAACTTCCCGGTTAAACGGTAAAGCTAAACGAAACATTTAAAAATTCAAATTACTACACGGAAGCGGCTAACTTTTTGAACGGAAAATCTCGGGTTGTCACACATACCGTGCTGGAGTCGATCAACTCTCCCACTCTCAACACTCGCAGTGCCTCTGAGCCTCCTGTTATCCCTCTCTAACTCATCAATCCTTTCAGTCAAAGCAGTGACTGCCGACTCAACCCCAACAATCCTATGTTCCTGCTCCCTCTGAACTCCCTCAATAACCTGTATACGATGGACTGGGATAGCCTCTGTGTGATCATGGAATCTCTGAACTAAATCTTCCAATGTCTCATATGTAACCTCTACTGCTCCCTCCTGAGCAGGCATAGGAATATCATCAGCTACCACTAGGTGAGTAACTCTGTCAACTCTAACCTCAACTGGGCCCCTCACACCCGTCTCACTCTCCTCTCGATCAACAGCCTCAACTACAACTCTAGCATTAATCCCCCTATCCCTAAGAGCATTCGCATAAGCGAAACACTCGTCAATCTCTGCCTGAATCTCTAGATCAATATCTTGCTCTAAGTGAGGCTCATCACTATCCTTGACAATAACATCATCCCTCAAACTAGTCTCTCTAGGATCAACCTCTACATCTGTCAAATAACCAAAATTCCCAACCCTCTTAGGCGATGGTATCAAATTAGCATGGACAAGAGATAGAGCTCCGGATATGGGTGGTAATGCAGGTACAGATGTCATAGGGGACTTACGTCTCTTGCGAGATGGCCCCGCAGAAGTACTCGGTAAATCGAGAGAAGAATGATCTAACAATGAGTGTCTCGATGAAGAATCAGATGAAGCATCAGAATGAAAATCTGATGATGCCTCTGATGATGAATCTGAAGAAGAATCTCAAGCTAAATCATCTAGAGAAAAATAATCTGATGAAGAATGATCGACAGAATGTCTCACAACAAGTTGCTAAACAGGTAACGGTCAAACCCTTTTCCTCGCATTCATCATATGTACCGGCCTATTATGATGGTAGCGATATGGTCGACTATGAGGAATAGGCTGTCCAGGTGCTAGAATCATAACTCGACGACGAGGTATGATAGGTGATCTTTGGGTAGAAGAGGTAACCTCAGTGAAAGGCGTACCATGGGTAGGTGATGGTGGTGTATCAGGTGTATCACTGTCTATGGTGTCATCAGCCGATGATAAAAATGGTGACATAGCTAGTAATGGTGGTATAGTAGGTGCTATGATAGGTATCTCTATAGTGTCAGTCTGAGTAGTGGGTGGAGTAATCACTGGTGTGGTGTCGAGAATAGTGGTAGGGATAGTGCCGAACAAAATAACTCGTCTAACAGGTGTCCCCACGCTATCCTCGGATGAGTCTGATGAAACTGAGATAGCCATGAACTGCATAAGCAAAGTTTATATAAATCATCTTTATATCAACCATGCATGATGCAAACATATGATCGGGTGAATGGGTAACTGGATGGATGCAAAATGAACGAATAAATGCGCAGGTCATCGAGTACGACATGATGGGATGAAATGAGAAATACTTA
This sequence comes from Tanacetum coccineum, assembly GCA_026074375.1. Classification (NCBI taxonomy): domain Eukaryota; kingdom Viridiplantae; phylum Streptophyta; class Magnoliopsida; order Asterales; family Asteraceae; genus Tanacetum; species Tanacetum coccineum. Next base: position 18,155 of record BQNB010085445.1, on the reverse strand, counting down.
TAGTAATATCAGTTATACTTAGTATTTGATACATATATATTATTTACGTAACATTTAATTATGTGTACGTACTATGTAAAATCACGTAAGGCACATAACCACGTAGGATCACATACTAATTATAGTCCAGACCTAGTTTATACTACATGGTTCTCTATAACCTTGGCTCTTGATACCAATCTGTCACACCCCCAAATAGGGTCCCGTCCGATTTAGCGTCCGGGGGCGTGACGTTCCTGGATATCTCAAGTACAAAGCATAAAGAACGACCTCTAAGGGTATGTTTTAAAAATAAACAACATTGCATAAATTTAAAATAATAATAAGTTCTACATCGATCAAATTTAAAATATTCAAAAGTTAAACTGCGGAAACTTTAATAAGTTCAACAACGGTATTTAAGATAATCATGGATAAAATTTGAAAAACTGGTTCGGGCAACATACTTCATATAGTTCAAGCAACGACATCCATGCTATGCACATGAGAAAAACATGCTTAAAAAGGTATTTACATTGCACTAAGCTCATGACACTGAAGCTAATAACGAAAGATAGCATGTACATTGCTATAAGTAATTGCTTGCCCTTACAGGTGTCCGACCAAAGACCACCTAACCAGATTCGACATGACATATATCCGTTTATCGGGAGCCCCGTGGGTAGTGAGCGCTACTCACCCGGATAGGGATAATTAGTCCCAATAGATCTATTTATTCACTCGCGCTCCCTCAACCGGTCCTCCGGTCAAGAAATTGACAGTTCATGATAGTTCGGGCAGTAGTGGTCTAAACGCTACTTAGGCAACACGTAAATAGGGAAATCTCACGTATAGTACTTGTGTCCAGTTTTAAAAACAAGCAATGTTTCTCACCCCAAGTTATAAAACATTTATTCAAAACGAGTAAAAGAGTGGGGCTATGAACTCACCTTGATGATAAGGTAAAGAGTATACGTCAAAAAGTAGGGTCACTCGGAACGAACGGTGGTACACGGGTATGACCTAGAAGAATACGGGTTTCGATTTAGTCTCGGAAAGTTAACGTATGTGATTGATGCATGAACGTTTATTATTCATTTTTGGTAAACGTTATTTGTGTATTAAAAACGTTAGTGATCGATTTTTATGAAAAGTCTTAAGTTGTAAGTAAGTACGTATATAATATTATATTAATTATATAAATATAATATTATATTATTATTAACGTATAAATAAACTTGTTATTTATAATTTGACATTTCCAAATCGTTAAGTAATTTAGTCAAAACATTTTATTATTTATGTTTTTTAAATAATTTCTAAGTATATAGATTTACAATAATTTCGGCATAACCCGTTCGTTTTTACTTCATTTTTTCTAAAGTAATAGACTTTATCAAAACCAATTCAAAACCACTTCCACATCACAATTTATATTTACAAACTCTTTACAAATCGTTTTCCATTTTAAAACAAGTTCTAACGAGTCACTAAAACTCTTATTGGGCTTTTAGGCCTAATAAGCCTTTAAAACGCCAAAGTACGAAATAAATAAGTCCGATATACTAAAAAAGATAACAAACAAGTTCTAGGTTCATCAATAAGCTACCACAAGCTTATAATAAGCCAAGACATAACAAGCCAAACCCATAAGCTTGTGTACAAGCTTGGGTCGCAGCTTATGTTGTAGGTGACGTGGGCTTGTAGGCCCATTAAGCCTTATTTGAATCTTCTGGATTAAGTCAAATTGCTTAATGCTTCATCCTCCTTAAAAAATAAACTAACAATAATCCCAATAATAAACTAAGTTACAAGAAAATAAGTCACAACAATATTTCTTTATATTTTTCCATTTTATTTCGCGTGTATATATACTAAAATAAGCTCAAAATAATCAAACAAGCTCTCAAATAAGCTCACAAATATAAGCCGAATACAATAAGCTCAAAAGTACAAATATTATCACATGAAAATAACCACGATCACAAAACTATGATTTCCTTATATTTATTTTTATAAATTTCGAACCATAAGTATACCTTTTTAAGGTTTATGTAGTTTCAAAATCATTCTTTTTACAAAACAAGTTGTACAACAAAGGTTTATGCATCAAGAGAAGTAAGGAAGTACAAGTTATTTGAGGATTTGAAGACTTACAAAGAAAAATGGTTTTTAGAGATGAACAAAGATCAAGAACAACCCAAACGTTGTTTATTTTATACCCGAATGATCTTGAATGATCAAACCTTCTACTAGTCTTCAAATGTAAATGATTGAAAGTGAAAAATGTATGGATTTATGTATGTGTTTGTGTTTTTCGTGGGTTGGAAGAGACAAAGAGCAAGAGAAAATAAAAGTTGTGTGTGAAATGATTATGTAAAAATGAGAAGCAAATGCATATGAATACAAGGATTACACACACACACACACACTCTTGTGTGTGCCGTTTGGTTAGGGGACAAGAAAGAGGGGACCAAAATGATCTCCCTATCATGAGTTACCTAGTACTAGTCCTTCCCCCAATTTGTTGGAATGTTGTCTAGATAATTCAAATGTGCAAAATGGTATCCCAATGTTGCTAGGTTGTTGGTTTGGACGTGTATGTGAGCCACAAGGGGGGACCAAAATGGTCTCAATTATTTTAGGATCACTAGTGCTCAATATGAATTAATTTACAAGGCTTGCATGGATGACAAAGTATAGTTTAAATTCCACGGAACACGTAAGTAACGAAACGAGTAACGGTATCACGGAAAATTATGAAATTTTAGATATTGCCCTAAAACATAAAAACGTGGCTATTGCCAAAATACTACAACGTTTGGTGTCCCAGTTCGCTCCCGGTGACGATTCTCAGATAATAACGGAACAACTTCCCGGTTAAACGGAAAAGCTAAACGAAACTTTTAAATTTTCAAATTACTAAACGGAAACGGCTAAATTATTGAACAGAAATTCTCGGGGTGTCACAGATTGCCTCCCAATCAGCGCCTTTCTTTTACGTCTTTTGCTAGACTCATGTATGCCTCAAGTTGCATAGATTCTAAGTTCCAAAGCCATTTCCTCGATGTTGCACACTTGAAATCCTTCATAAAAAGGCTTTAGGCGATGACCATTAACCTTAAAGAATTTATTAGTACTTAAACAAGGAAAGAACAGTTTTTGTCTTGGTAGCTGAATTGAAGTTGTGAAGTTGTGTCTGCATTTGTGAAATGAGTTTTAGGGTTAAGGTTGTAATGATAAATATGTTATATGTAGGTTATTGGGTTATAAGTGGGCTTTTGCATTTATATTTTGGGCTAAAAATTCTAGGATCAAAAAGAAATTGCTGAAAAATAAATTGATATGGTTAATAAATATATTTAAAAACGAAAATTAAAACATTCAGACAATTATAAAAAAATAAACAACATTATTTAGTTTAGATTCAGACTTCATAACCACCTTTTACTAGTAAGATGCGGTATTCAGATTCAGACTTAAAAACATCTTAGTGAAACAAACACACCCTAAGTCGGTATTACCCTTCTAGACACACCTACATATAGGGGTAACAATTCAGGTCGGGTTCGGGTTAACAGGTTGGCGGGTTAGAAAACCCCGACCGAACCTGACCCATTTAAGTAATCGGGTCAGCTATGTTAACACTAACGTGTTTAAACATAACCCGAACCTGACCCAATTTACTCGTATATATACTTGGGTTAGCGGGTTAAATAGGTTACAAGGGTTGAATTGGTTAAACGGGTTTTGGGTTGATCCATTTAATACTTTTTTATATACAAAAATTGGCACATCACACGGGTTAAACACGTTAAATGGATTTGTGGTTCGAACCATTTAACCATTTAACACGTATAATAAAATGTAAGTAATTTTAAATTTAAGAAAAAATATCTTAAACGGGTTGGCGGGTCGACCCGCTTATTTATTCTCAACCCGAACCTGACCTATTTAATAAACGCGTTAGATGGGTCGATCCAAACCCGACCCAAATCTATTTATACTCAACCCGAACCTATTAATTTTCGTTTCGGTTTCAGGTCGGGTTTCGTATCGGGTCAGAAATTGCCATCCCTGCCTACATATGGATTCTAGTAAGGGCAATATAGTCATTTAAGTAACTCTTGCCGTTTATGTATAACTTGTAACATAAGAAAACTCAGGTCGTTTATATATAATACTAGACGAGTACCCGCGCATAGCGGCGGAAATTTCTAGCGGCAGATAATTAACGATATGTGATATTGTGGTAAGTGTTTTATGTTGCCAGAAGCAATGCCCACAGATGCTCCTACTTTGAAACTCCCACATGAGGATGAAGTTGTACCAAAACCAAAATGAAGTAGTGTTAATGCAGATAAGCAAAGAAAACGAAAACCAACAGCTTTATCAAGTTTACATACAAGTTAAGCAAAGAAAACAATTTCTAACCTCAAAAGGGTGGCTGGAAGCTGGAATGCGCGCTTCTTCTGATGAGGTTCAGCTGGAAGCTTTAAGGGTGGCTCATTAATTCTAACAGCTGGTGCTTTATCTTTTGAAGTAACTGATAACTCAACATTGACTGAGCTCATCATGTTACGAGTAATTTTGGATTTGGAGGTCAGCTCTCGACTATCATGTAGCCTTTCATGGTGTTGAACCTCTGATTTCTGATTATCATGAGGGTAAGAAAGCAATTTCGGCGAATCCACCTTCTCCAAGCTTCTAAGAGCCTGCCCATGGAGCATATCTAACGTCAGTTTCGTGGGTGATTTAGTTGAGCCTGAACTTTTTTCCTTTAAATCCATTTTTTCATGGTGCTGCAATATTTTTGTGGCTGTTTGAGTGGACTTTGTAGGAACATTAGCGTAGCCCGAGACCGATCCCGAACCATGCATGCTTGTGTCTCTATTTTGTTCAGCTCCCTTAACGATTTTTGGTTCAGACTCGTTCATTAGAAGCAGCTTCTGACTCGCGTGGTCCAGCTGTTGAAGTGCCGTGTATCCGAGTTCTCTTTTATCTCTTAGCGTTAAGAGATTAGCTTTTTGTCGAGTTCTACGCAGTGGACCACCCGATCCAATATCATCGTCTAGTACAGAACTTCTACATTTTAGAGCCTGACAGAGAGCGTGAAAACACTGTTACAAAAAAATAGAGGCATATGTGTTGATTTGGGTTATCTTTTATCCATAAAGGTCAACTTGGTAGGGTTAGAAGCCTTAACTAAAAAGAATACATGTCAAGCAGGTGGACAACACCAAAAGTGTGTTAAATTGCATAAGCTTCCTAGATCTGTTCAGTAAAAAAACCAAAAGCTGCATATTGCTATAATAAAAAAAGTAACTCATATTCCGCATGTTTTATTTATAGAACTCAGGAAAGAATAAAAAGGGTATGTGCCAGTCCACCCCGCTTTCTAACTTATCCATTTTTTACCCAGCCCATTTCACCCGTTACCCATTTAGCCAACTCGAACAGCCAGCCAATTTTGTCACCTCTAGAAAGAAGAACATAGAAGACATGACGCATAATGTTTGTAATCAAAGCATATTTCCAAGGAATAGAAGATGTCAAAGCTTCCTCACGGCCATAACTTGATGTGATTCCCCAAAATTATGTAAAAGTATACAGATTATACTTTAGCAATATTAAAAAGTACAACAACAGTATGTTGAATAAAGGTAGGCAGGTCAAGCAAACCTTTTGGGTAAAAGTTGAAGGAGATCTGGCATATGGTGTGCGGGCCATGCTGTACATTGCCAATCTGCCTCGAGATCTTGGTGTTGTGAATCCATTTTCAAAACCCGTGGAACCATTTGCAATTTTGGGGGCAATTAATGTATTTGGTGATTTTAAAAAGCTTGTTGCGTTATTATGCAGCACAAAATCTTATCTCGGTGCTACCTTAGAAGGCCTGGAACCCATGTAGGCCTTTGCCAGCTCAGCAGGTGAAGCAATCTCCTCCTCAAGAACCTGAAGACAATATAATATTATATTGCATAAGTTTAACAAGGGATATTTGAGTGATAGCAAAGAAAGAAATGAACGTCGCGGACGTCAAGATAAACTAGGGTAAAAATGGTAACTTCAATGGTACAAGTCAGCAAGGTCTAGATCAGGTACTGTCATCACGACAAAATCATGTCTTGAATTATTTCAGACTTTGTCATATTAATTGGTGAGTCAAACATGATCACAAATTTCATATTAAATCATCAATAGCACAGCCTCATAAATAATATAATTGTAGAAACTTTATGCAATTTTTTATTTTCCCCAAATCAACCCATTCACAAGTTACTGGATCAAAATTGCAACCTCCGCCAAAAATGTAAACCAAAATGCCTAGACACAAATACAACCATGCATGAACACATTACTTACTCTTGATGTGACCATGGGCGTGGAAATAGCAGCATGTAAGTTATCCCTCTCATCTCCATGTTTTTCAGAGAGCCACCTACTGACGCTTCAAGCCTAAGAAGAGAAGACGGTGAACTATACGACGGATTTGCTCCATCCCGTTCAACAACATCTACAGAAGATGACTCGTTGGACCTTGAAAAATTGCATTGTTTGAAGAACTTGTTGAAATATGCAAATTCAAATGTAGCAGAAGTCAAATTTAAACCAAATTGACAGATGTACAAGTACAACAGCTGGCTTACCTTATAATCGGATTGAGATCATCTAAAGTTTAAATAAACATGACCGTTAAAGTTCTCTCACAAACATAACAGTGGGGCCTACTGAGGACCTTTATGTTTGTGAGAGAACTTTACCTTCATACTCCTTCCGTCCCAAAATAAGTGTCCACTATTGACTTTCGAAGTCATTCTTCTTCAACTTTGACCTTAAATTATTTTGTTTGTGTTATATAATACTTGATGAAAATCATATCCATGAAAATACATTGAAAACTCAATCCATTCATATATTTTGCATCAAGTATTATATAACACAATCAAAATAACTTAAGGTCAAAGTTGAAGATGAATGACTTCGAAAGTCAATAATGGACACTTATTTAGGGACGGAGAGAGTATGAATTTAGAGGATCTCAAACCCTTATAATCGGCTCCTACTAAAAGGAGCAAGTTAAAAAAATCATTCACACAAGCCTTATACTCGAAGGAATTTGGGCAAACACATAATGAAGCAATACACACGCTTGACATCAAAAGCTTTTGCTCAATTTCAATGAACATGACTGACTTGTTACCGTTGAACTCATTTACAAATACAATAAAAAAAAGTGTCTACCTACTTGAGATTTGACCAAAATCGCTCATCTCGCTAATAAGCTTTTTGGTGTCATTTTTGGTAACCGGAACTTTTCTCTCAAAAAGATTTGGTAACCGAAACTTTTCTCTCAAAAAGCTTATTAGCACAATGAGCGATTTTGGTCAACAAGTTAGGGTTTTTGTTCCTGATTGCAGTAGGAGGCCGTGCGTACGGTGTTGCCGGAATGTTTCTCCGTCGGAGAGGTGTTTTGCGGAGCTTTCCTCCGGCGGATGCGGTGGTTTGGTAGGGAGGTTGTGTGTCAGGCGCCGTCGTCACGAAAGATTAACAACGTTAGGATATTATAGTTTGTGTTGATCTAGGGTTCCATCAACTTTTTTACTTTTGGCCCTTCACACATTTAACTTGCTCAAGACTAGCCCCTCACTTTATTCCAAGCTCTAGCTATTCTTTTATTTTGTACAACATCAGCCCCTGCAATACTAATCACACCATCACACACAACAAGTTGTAAATTTTAACACACCCTCAGTTTAAGTTTTAAACAGGCTTATTAACCCAAAAGAAATTGAGATAAAACTTAAAAAATAAATTGCTGAAAAATAAATTGATATGGTTAATAAATATATTTTAAAACGAAAAATTGAAACATGGAGACAATTATAAAAAAAATAAACAACGTTATTTCATTTAGATTCAGACTTTATAACCACCTTTAACCATTAAGATGCGGGGTATTCAGATTCAGACTTAAAAACATCTTAGTGAAACAAACACACCCTAAGTCGGTATTACCCTTCTAGACACACCTACATATAGGGTGACAATTCAGGTCGGGTTCGGGTTGACAGGTTGGCTGGTCAGAAAACCCCGACCGAACCTGATCCATTTAAGTAATCGGGTTAGCTATGTCAACACTAACCTGTTTAAACATAACCCGAGCCTCACCCAATTAACTCATATACATACTTGGGTTAGCGGGTTAAATAAGTTACAAGGGTTAAATTGGTTAAACGAGTTTCGGGTTGATCCAGTTAACCTATTTTTATATACAAAAGTTGGCACATCACACGGGTTAAACACGTAAATGGATTTGTGAGTCGAAATGTTTAACCATTTAACACGTATAATAAAATGTAAGTAATTTTAAATTTAAGAAAAAATATCTTAAACGGGTTGGCGGGTCGACCCGTTTATTTATTCTCAACCCACCTGTTTAATAAACGCGTTAGATGGGTCGATCCAAACCCGACCCAAATCTATTTATACTCCACCCGAACCTATTAATTTTCGTGTCGGTTTCAGGTCGAGTTTTGTATCGAGTCAGAAATTGCCATCCCTACCTACATATGGATTCTAGTAAGGGTAATATAGTCATTTAAGTAACTCTTGTCGTTTATGTATAACTTGTAACATAAGAAAACTCAGGTCGTTTATATATATAAATACTAATAAAGTTCTACCTAGTCGTGTTACATGTTATTTGTTAGCTAAAGTCGATTATTGTCTTCCTGTTAAATATTTGTACGTGACATCTCAACTTTCAAGGTATATATGCGATTAGTGTTAGATTTATAATAACATGTTGTTTACGCGCGTATATCATCTGCTTCAAGTATTGACATACGCGCGTAACTGTAAATGTAATCATAATTTGTAAAACGTTTGACAACATAAGTCGTGTTATTAGGTTTACAAAGTTGGGATAAAGATGGGATCTGATTCAAACAGGATGAACGATGGTACGGGGTTCCAACCATCAGAGCAAGGACTATGCGCGAACAGGTGCGGTTTCTACGGCTCAGCGAACCAGAACAACCTCTGCTCAAAATGTTACAATGAGCTTTTGAATAAAAACGAGAAAGCTGCTTCGGTTAAGGTTGCTATGGACAAGTTTTTCCCTTTTGCCAAGGTCGATTCTGCGAGTTCTTCCTCGTCGTCTGTTGCGGTTGCGAAACCGGCTGTTTCGGAGGAGGTGGTCAAGGTTAAGGTTACGAACAGGTGTTTCGACTGTAATAAGAAAGTTGGTGTGATGGGGTTTAAGTGCAGGTGTGGGGAGACTTTTTGTGGGATGCATAGGTACCCTGAAGAGCATAAGTGTGAGTTTGATTTCAAGAAGACTGGACGAGATTTGATTTCGAAGGCGAATCCTGTTGTTAAGGCTGATAAGGTTAACAGGATATGAAACGGGTCGAGTTGGGTGGGTTTTGATTATTGCTAAAGAAAAGATGATTTGGTGGTAGGTTTAGATTTATTTTGATTTGATTTTATAGCAAAAGTGGAATTGAATTGGTTTTTATCATGCTTTTTTACTTTGTGTTATTGCACTTTTGGCTTTTTTTTGCCTCACTTGATGCACTAAAGCTCTGTTGTTACATTAACATGACTTATGTTTATGTAACATAAACATAAGTCACGTTTGCCGTCTAAGTAGATGCAGGTGAAGTGTATAACGCTGATCTAACGAATGAGGTCACATATATATATCTACTAGCTTAAATATCGTACTTGAAGATATTACGCATTACAACTGAAATTATTGCCATGTGTTAGTCTCGTAGGACAGCGGCAAACAACATACCCTTAAAGTTGAATCCATAACCAGAAGAAATATACTGCAATTATTTAACATTTTGGTTCACAAAAGGCACTGAAACCTGAAATCAGAGTCTTTGACATTTTTAATATAGTTATCACTTTTGAGTAAACGGGAACAAAAAATATACAAACGAAGGCTTCGCTGCCATAGCGACTTCATGAAAGTAGATACTTAAAACGGCTTTGCTTCTCTTCGGATTGGATCTTCATAGAATTCATTATAGCATTCATGACAATGTCGGCCTCCGTGCACAACCTAGAAAAAGATTTTTCAATCTGGGACCTCCTTGATGCAGGAAGCTGTCAGTAATTCTTCAATGCGGCACAACTTTGAAACAATGCTGGAAGTCTTTGATTTCCCATGTTTGATCTGAGCACTCAGATCTTTCCAATAGCTATCGATCTGATCACAAATTTCAAATTGATCCAAATGAGCTATATTGGTCTCAATATTTGCGAGTTCTGCCATACAGTTAAGTGCTGATTCGGCATCCTTCAATGCTCTCATCTCCTGAATGAAACATGTAGTGTTTAGAAGAAACATGCAACTATTCTTAATTTAATGTCAAAAATTCTCAATTTAATATTCCCTTTCTTAGTTTCTTACACGGACATGTAAAAGTTATGGGTCTTACTAAGCTAGCCTACTGAGTAGCAAAAGTAACATTTACAAATAAGTTGCTTAACCAATGAGATGAAAACCCATAGACTAGTGCAATGCATTACTTTCAGAGAAGGCTTAACCAATTGCTCCAGACACGTAAGTTTTCATATCTTTTTTCAGATTCATTTTGGAAGGAAAAGGAATAGAGAAATTTTCTCTCTTAAGAAAATCTCCATATCACTTTCTACTACAACCTTCAACACAAAAACATGAAGTTGAAGTACACGAAAATTAAACAAAGTTGATGTTGACCAGAAAACGAACATGTGTTTGGCTTAACTAACTATGTTTTAAAAAGCAAAGTAAAAATTTACGAGCTAAAAGTACAATACTATAAGCAGTTTAAACCTCAACATCATTAACATGAAGAAGTCAATCCAATCTTTAATCACCAAGCACGATGCATAGTAAGTAAGACCATATAGTCATGGCGTAAATACCTCGTATGAGACCTCCGTGAAGGTGGCACTTGGAGAACCTTCTAGCAAATACTTTTTGACTTCAGCAGGTATAGTTTGTAGCACTTTTGTAGCAAGTTCATGAAAGTAGATACTTAAACGGTTTTGCTTCTCGTCAGATTGGATCTTCATAGAATTCATTATAGCATTCATGACTATGTCAGCCTCCCTGCACAACCTAGAAAAAGATGTTTCAATCTGATGCGCCACAACTTTGAAATGCATATTTCGCTTGTGGCATTCCATTGGCGCCATAACGCGATCCAAATGACCTATATTAGTCTTGATATTTGCTTTCTCATGCTCTAGCATCTCCCCCAGTTCTGTCATACAGTTTAGTGCTGATTCGGCATTCTTCAATGCTTTCATCTCCTGAATGAAACACATAGTGTTTAAAAGAAACATGCAACTATTCTTGAGTTACTATCAGAAATTCCCAATTTAATATTCCCTTTATTAGTTTCTTACCCTACATGTAAAGTCATGGGCCTTACTAAGCTAGCCTACTGAGTAGTTAACACTGACAGTTCAGTTTAGCACATAGCGGAAGTATGATCCAAAGCAAGCTTAATGAGATGAAAATCAATTGACTAATGTAATGCATTACTTTCAGGAAAGGCTTAACCAATTGCTCCAGACACGCAAGTTTCTTTGCTCACAATTTACATCTTACTTATTCTTTTTAATTATATAAAAGAAAAGGAATAGAGAAATTTTCACTCTAAGATAATCTGCATAAAAACATGAAGTTAAAGTACACGAGAAAACAAACAGAGGTGTGATGTCTGTGTGACCAGAAAACGAACATGTGTTTGAGTTAACTATGTTTCAAAAAGCTAAGTAAAAATTTAAGAGCTAAAATACAATTTTGTGTCTAAAGCATTTAAAATCTCTCCATCATTAGACCAGAAGAATCAATGCATAGCTACAATATTACACAAAAGAATAATGTCCGGTGTTCTACATAGCTTGAAAACGAAAAAAAGCAATTTCACTTATAATACTCAAATTAGGAATTATAAGTTAAGATGAATCCTTAATATCACTGCTATGGCAACCACATACCTCACACTATAAAGACAAAAGACTGATTCCGATACCAACTTACCTCAAAAATTTCCAAGTTAACAAACGGAGAAGGTTGATATGCGATTAGTTCCATTAGTGGAGAAAGAAGCTGCAAAAGAAATAACAGAATAAAATTATATAAGATACAGGTCTTGGTACTTCCATGAAAAATGACACAAAAGAATGTCCGGTGTTCTACATAGCTTGAAAACGAAAAAAAGCAATTTCACTTATAATACTGAAATTAGGAATTATAAGTTAAGTTAAGATGAATCCTTAATATCACTGCTATGGCAACCACATACCTCACACTATAACTTGGGGTTGCGCCACCTGCGCCACACACATCGGGGCCTATATCAGTCTTCACAACTCAACACAACTCAACAGATAATACATGAGTAACAAAGTTGGAAAACTTGGGCAGCGTTTTGAAATCCTCGCTTGAGAAATTAAGACACTGCAACGTAGTCCAAAGATACCTCCATCTAGATGACACAACACTTGTTTGGACAGCAAGTTTTGTACTAACAAGAGAAAGGATTTTATGAATAAGATCCTTAATTCACCTTGTACATTCATTCTCATTTCACCACACCCAGATTCCATTCTCCCCCAATTATATCTAATCTTTATTTGCTACACAACTAGCATACGACCTCCTTATGTGTAGCAAATGATTAGATATAAGTTGCAAACAATATGCACAAATGATATATGCAAGCCACAATTAGCTCATAGGACATACTAAACATGTACAAATGATATTTGTCACATTGCTCGAATCTCCTACTCCAGTAAGCGGAGGACGTACTCTGCAAAACACACGGATGTGTCCAAGCTTGTCCTGAAATAAATAAAAACCATTAGTTGATTTCTTTAAGGTGTATGTTAGGAATGTGATTTACCATAAATTCGTTAGCCGAATCTCGATGATACGTTTCTTTCCGAATGAGGTCGTCTCGTTGTACAACAAGCATCGCAGTTCCGTTTCCAGCCTCAATATGTATAAATAAAGTTAGCGTAACTAACCCAGAAAATATCACATTGCGCCCCCAAGAAGCTTATATCGAAACATAAACAAAAAGATCTAAAACAATTTATAGATCAATTACATGCGGACTTTATGAAAGTATTAAGACCAAGACTACAAAGGTTATACATAAATGGGGTTCTTATTCTTTTAAAACTAAATTAATATTTAGCATTACAATAAAAAGTTATTAAGTAAAGAAACTAAACAAGTTACCTCACGCTTCTTCACGTTATCCTTCAAGCTTTACTCGATTCTTCTTCACAACCTAACAAGGCTAGTAATTCGTGAGTGCTTAACAAGGTTTCATTATATTTTGTTTAAGGCGACTATGTTTCTCTTTGAACGTTTTTTCACGCTTATCAATGTTGTCTAAAGCGACCATGAAATCTTGACGACATTCTTTTAATCGGTCTGCGAGACGCAACATATCAACCTATGAGATACCACATTAATCAAATACTTAGATTTGGACGTTTAATAGTAGCAAGATTAGTTTGTTTATATATAATTATACATGTGACAAACAACAATAAATTTGGTTAAATTGACATAAGATAAAGCATGTTTTAATATAGAAATAGAAAGAGTGAGTGAGATATACCGATACATCATCAATAACGTGAGAAGAGGTCATGATGATTCAGGTTCATTATAAAGAGCAAAAAATCAAAATCTCTAATCGTTAGTTTCCTCATGCAGTCTTTACATTGGCACTTTCTCGAACAGCTCGGGCAAACCCATTCTCTAGGACTGATTTTTGAAATCTCCTCTTCGGACAAAGCCTTGATGTGAAAGCTTTTAGAGCACATTGGGCATCTATAACATTCATTTTTTGGCTTTTGGTTTTAGGAGGCATGACAACAGACTGTTGTTTCTGTTTCGGGAGGAGAGTCGATAACTACTTTGAAGCGAGTACGTTAAAAGCATGGTGCTGGACGCATCTATGAAAAGATTGGAAATTGAATGTGAGATGTAAGAATGTAACATAATAATAATAATTGCTGAAGCGAACACGGTTATATTGCTGAAGCGGATCCGAAAGTTCTCCATGGCTCGAGACATTGGGCACGTGATATATTTAAAAGTAAAGTACATTTTTGGTCCTTGTGGTTTGGTGCGTTTTTCACTTTTTTATTACTATAAATTTTTATTATATATTTTTTTAATTATTATTATGTTACATTCTTACATCTCACATTCAATTTCAATATTTTCTATAGATGCGCCCAGCACCATGCTCTTACCGTACTCGCTCCAAAGTAGCTAACAACTCTCCTCCCGAAACAAAAACATCAGTCTATTGTTATGCCTCCCAGAACCAAAAGCCAAAAAATGAATGTTATAGATGCCCAATGTGCTCAAAAAGCTTTCACATCAAGGCTTTGTCTGAAGAAAAGCTTTCAAAAATCAGTCGAGAAAGAGCCAATGTAAATACTGAAGAGGGAAACTAACGATTAGAGATTTTGATTTTTTGGCTCTTGATGATGAACATGAATCATCATCACCTCCTCCTTCTCACGTTATTGATGATGTATCGGTATATCAGTCACTCTTTCTATTTCTATATTAAAACATGCTTTATCTTATGTCAATTTTAACCAAATTCATTGTTGTTTGTCACATGTATAATCATATATAAACAAACAACAACAAATTAATCTTGCTACCGTTAAACGTCCAAATCTAAGAATTTGATTAATTTGGTATCCCGTAGGTTGATATGCTGCGTCTCGCGGACCGATTAAAAGAATGTCGTCAAGATTTCATAGTCGCTTTAGACAACATTAATAAGCGTGAAAAAACGTTCAAAGAGAAAGAGAAACAGAACCGCCTTCAAAAAAATATAATGAAACCTTGTTAAGCATTCACGAATTACTAGCCTTGTTAGGCCGTAAAGAAAAGGCGAGAAAGGCTTGAAGGATACGGTGAAGAAGAAGAAGCGACTACTGTTGAGGTAACTTGTTCAGTTTCTTTACTTATAACTTTTTAATGTAATGCTAAATATTAATTTAGTTTTAAAAGAATAAGAACCCCATTTATGTATAGCCTTTGTAGTCGGATTAGATATAATTGGTAAATTAATAGAGTTTTAAGAGGGATAATTAATGGCTGTACCAAGCTTTAATCTTGGACTATATATACTTTCATATAGTCCTGCATGTAATTGATCTATAAATTGTTTTAGATCTTTTTATTTGTGTTTCGATAGAATTGTTCACCCCCTCATTCGCCTGTTACGGAACCTACAAGAAAAATATAAGCTTCTTGGGGTGCAATGTGATATTTTGTGGGTTAGTTACGCTAACTTTATTCATTCAATAATCATATTTTGCGTTGCAACATGTATTATAATACATATTCAATTCAGGCCCAAAACGGAACTACGATGCTTGTTGTACAACGAGACGACCTCATTCGAAAAGAAACGTATCGTCGAGATTTGGCCAACGAATTTATGGTAAATCACATTCCTAACATACACTTTAAAGAAAGCAACTAATGGTTTTTTATTTTATTTCAGAACAAGCTTGGACACATCCGTGTGTTTTCTTCGCTTACTGGAGTAGGAGATTTAGGTAATGTGTTTAAGTTAAATGAGAATGATACCATTACTTGAATTGGAAGTTTGTACTTTTTTCAGATAGGTAATTTCTAATATATATAATGAATGGTCAACTATAAGTGAGTCGGAGACTCAGAGAAATAATAAAAGACCTATTGAAGAACATATAAATCATGAAATAATAATTCTAAAAACATGTGTTGAAAATACCTATTTAAAAACATAACACATATAATTATCATGTAAAATACGTTGACCCATTGTTTTAATTTAGAGATGCTTTCAAGAAAATTTTAAATGATAAATTATGGGTCAAACACATTTTTCATAAGTTGACACATTTCTCTTTTGTTTAAATTGTAAATAACCCAAATGATTGCCTTTGAATTTTGCAGGGCCAAGAGACGTGACGTATGTCAACGCCTTTTAAATTTGATCTCGTTTTCGGAGAAAGTGCGTCTCAAAATCATTTATATTGTTTGGCAAGAAAAGCAAAAGAAAGAAGCCAGACATAAATTACAATGTGTAATCTGTCAAAACAACACCAAGACAAACCATCAAACATATTACATGTATAGCAAAGAGTAACCATGATTATAATTTATCAATTACATAAGTTATTGTTTTAACACGGATTTCTTAATAAGCAAAGAACCAAGGAGCATATCATATCTTATTGACGGAAACTTTTACATAAACCGTATATCCCAAGAGAACAATCAAACATAGCAACAAAAAAGTGCAATTAGGATGTTTATAAACCAACTGTATGCAAATCAATTGATGGTTAAAATTTGATTTAAATAAATAAGTTAACTTATCAAATCTTCATTTCACATCAACTGAAGTAAAGAAATCCCAATTCAATTTTTTTAAATTTTCATGAAGTTGAAAATTGGAAAAAATTTGAAAACATTTCAGCATTTATAAGCAAATAAAAATATAAAGGCAAGTGAAAGTCGAGGGCCGCACCTCAATGAACGACCACGAGATTCAAACAATGGACAATTACAGTGAGAAAACGAGCACTCGACAAGACAAAAGGCCACATGATATCTACTTCTTATACCCCTCTTTTAATTTTGACTATAGCCCTTTTGAGGAAAAAAGACACGGAGAAATTTTAAAGATCTTCGTTTCCTTCAATCAAAGTCATTTTCGAAGAATTTGAATTTTTGTGTTTTTCTAGTCTACCAAACAAGGGAAATTATACCATTTTGATTCCTTTGATCTAATTTCCTTCAACCAAACACAACTAAATGTGAAAACAAAAACAATACTTAACCAGTGGAGAAAAGTACTCCATTTGCACCAACTCTATTATCGAAATCCAAACCTTCACGAGCCCCCCCTCTCCTCGCCACTCTCGATCTCCCCAACCATATTCCCATTGTCCCCACCACCATTCCGACTCCTCGTGTTCTTCCTATTCCCAGCACCACTCTCATCTGAATCATCCCAAACAAACCCGGCCAACTCATCCTCTCGTTAGAATCCATCAATGGCTCATCGTGATATGATATGATAATATGATAGTGATGATGAAATCTAAGTATAGTGATACTGATGATTGATTGTGATTGTGATGATGCTATGATAATTGTGACCAGAGGATGATGATAAGATCAGTGTATGTGCAAAGCTTCTTAGTCCTAATCATCGTCTTGTACATTCATTCTACGTTTTACCACCCAGATTGCCCCAATCCATCTCCTGATTTAACTCTAATCTTATTTGCAACACCACAGTCATACGACCTTCTTAAGTGGCTCCACAAGCTACAAACAAAATGCAAGAAACATTTAGTGCATAGGACATACTAAACATGTACAAATGATATTAGTTGTTACATTAGCTCTTTTATGAGCTTATGGTTTTAATTTTAAATCTAGACTTTTTCAGCCTATTAGTTTTGGGTGTTCCGGCATAAGCTTTATAAGGCTTAGCGTTGCAGCTTAAATAATTGGGGATGTTGAATATGAAATAATTTCGTCTTTTGGCAGCTTATGGCTCATAATCATATTTCCAACTTTATGTCAAAAGCTAATCCTCAACATTTATTTTCTTTATGTTTTTCCCAACAAAAATAAAATAAATAAACATAAGCTTAATCACGTGTATAAGGTTAGGGGGTGTTTGGATTTGGCTTATTTAGTGAGCTTAAGCTCTTTTTTTTTTTACACAATGAGCTTATGTAATATAAAAACACACCTCTACACATAGTGTTTGGATTAGCTTATGTAGATTCACATTACACCATTGAGCAAACAAAAGCTACAACAAAATTAAATATGAGCTAGGTGAAGCTGTAAATAATACAAATAAGCTAAGATAACAGGGCTTATGTAAGTTAGTGACAAGCTTAAGCCACCTAGTAATATCCAAACACTTATTTAAGCTAATATGTCTTAAAAACTCAAGAAACCCTTAAGCTCCTTGAGATAAGCTAACCCATTTCATAAGCAAAAAAAAAGAAAAACAATTTTATGAAATAAGTAAAGGATTAATAAATCAAAAGAATAGACAAAATAGAAACACCAACTGCAACATGATCGACAAAACCCT
>BQNB010085444.1:0-28472 GCA_026074375.1 Tanacetum coccineum | reverse complement strand
CTAAACAGCTAGATAGAAAGGCTTAAAGTCACCCCCTTAGCACCAGGGGAAATTAAGCTTAAATCAAGGGGCTAATTTGACAGCTTATTAAAAGCTGTCAAATAAGCTCAAAATTAAAAAATAAGTTAAAACATCTTAAGTACTCTAGGACATGGACTTGTGCACAAATTTTAAGAAACCAAAAACCATTTAAACCTGCTGATTTTTAAGAGTGAAAAAGGGCTTTTTAGCTTTTAAAACATAAACTCAAATTTTGGCTGTTTTGACTTAACAAGTCAAAGTGACTCAAGGACTTGGTCAGCTTGTTTTGAACACACTAAAACACAACTTTTTGAAACCACAACTCAAAATTACAAGAGCTTATGAATATAAGCTCTTGTAGCTTTTTTTTAAGTCACAGTTTTGAATAGGACTTAGAATGACTTTGAAAAACCACTTTAAAATTAAAACTTTTAAAAACAGCCTCTAATATTGCTTAACACTTAAGCTAATTCTAACTTAATTACCACAACCTACCAAAACTTGTTTTGAGTTTTTAGTGTTTAACCCAACACTCCCTTAATTTTCTAAAAAGTGATTTAAAAACCTTTAAAAGCTAAGTTAAACTGAAATTTTAAAAGACTAATAGTACTTAAGCAATCTAAGACAATAAAAAAAGAAAAAGCAAGACAAATAAGCACTTAAAAAGAGACAATAAGCTAGAACAAAATGAGCTAATTTTGACAGTTTTCACCAAATTGACTATAAAAGTGAAATGAATAAGCAAGTAAAAGCATATTAGACATGTAATGAACTCTATTAAGCACAACTAAACAGTAATAAGCTAAGAAATAGCTAATAGCTATAGTACAGTAACTTTTTAGCAAATTAAAGGAATTGTTGTACCTTTAATCCTTTGCTCAAAACAGGATTTTTGAAACCTAATAAGCTCTAAAACCTACCCACAGCTTATAAATAAGCTTAAACTAAGCAATACCAATAAGCCTTCCAAAATAGCTTATTCATCCATTCTTGATCACACATACAGTAACTTGTCTCTTTCTTGAATTTTCCTTAAAGTTTTGTATAAAAAATGTTGAACAGGTTATAAAAATAGCTTATATTGAGAGCTTTAAAGATTTTAAGAAGGCAATTGTAACTTAGAACACAATTATAAAAACAACTGAATTTTCATTAAAACTGTGAAATGCAAGTACATAAAAGAACTTAGCTTAAAACTTAACACCTAAACTTTTAAAACACTAAAAAACTACTCTCTGCCACCATGGGCTTACAATGCTTTATATAGGAAAATACGAGCTAGGGTTTATGTCTTGGAATCTTTGTCTTCTTCCAAGTGTGCTTCTTTGTAGACACACAATTGGAGTGTGTTTGTTGTGAGTGTGTAGATAGAGCAAATCCTGGCCCTCCATTTTTCTTGCCCTCCAAGTCAAAATTTATAAACCATTGATGATCTTTGGTGGGGGTTTGGATTGCCAACATGGCAATCCCATGTGGGTGTGTGGGATTTAGGATGGTGAGGTTTTTGGAGGTATATGGGAGTCAACCAAGGTGTGAAAATGACAGGGTAGGGTTATGGGGTTTTGGCGGGAAACCAACGAAGGGGATGTATAGTATTTTGAAATTGGGGTGAAAGTTTTGGGGTTTGGCAACTTTGGTCCTCCAAAGTGATAAGGGTGCTTGCAACCATGGTCCTTGTGTGATTAAGAGTTTGGGGATTTGGCAATATAACCCCCCAAGGGTTATATTTACAATTGCAGTACACGTCCTTGTCTTTATAAGATTCTGCCAATTGGCAGTTTTACCCCCTGTGGTTTAACTTTGCCAAATTGGCAGAATTCACCCTTCTCTTCATTTCTTCTTTTTCTTCTTTAAATAAGATTAAGGACTTAACAAGTTTAGTCCCTAAACTTATTTTTCTTGACTTTTTGGCTTCGGGGTTGACTTTTCTACACTTGGGCTTGGATTTTGACTTTGTCTTTTCCTTGCTTTTCCATTCCGAGTCCGGTTTTGTCATTTTGGCTTTGTTTTTTGTCTTTTTCTTAGATATCTGTTCCTGCACAATACAATTAGCAAAACAAGCATATATTTGGCATTTTAAGTCCGTTTTTGGTTATTTTAGCTCGTTTTTAAAGGTAAAAGGTATGTGTAATTAAACACATACCAACTAGCTATGAGCTTGACACTGCCTTATTGTCAATAAAAACAAACTAACTAATGTGGTGTTGTTTTATGCAAAGAATTTGTACCCTGTACAAGTGGGAGAAATCTGTATTGTGTGCAAGGAACAACTTAGAACAATATGACTTATGGTTTCTTGACTGCAAAGTAAGAAAACAATTACTCTACTAGGACTCCTACACATTTAATGTATGTAGCCCTATTAAGAGAATGTGTTAAGACAAAAAGATAAGCTACATGATTATGTTTTCTTGGAAATCATAAACATGAAGGTTGAGATTAACTTGAAATTACTATTGATTTACTTTAGTTTAACAACTGTTATGTCTTCTTGTTAAAGACATGTACATGAAGTTATTGACTTGGTCAAAGACTTATAATTAATAGTAATGTATTGGATGTTTATGTCTACATGTTAGTTCATACACATTAAGTCACTGACTTGATCAATGACTTATAGAATGATGCAATTGGCTTAGTAATACTATTGATACTATTACGTTTTAACTTAAGTTAGTATAATAGGAAAAACCATAAAGTATAAGATCAATCTTATTGGAATACCACATTTTATGGTATGTCCAACAAGGGTAATCAAACTATATATCGATATTATTTGATTCATGATGACCTTAACTTATTTAACTCCTAAAAGAGATCTTCGATATTAGAAATTGAGATATGTATGGTTATACCATTTAGAATCCAACTAGTAAGGTAAAGTAAGAGTAGAATGAGATGTATCTCATTACTGTCTTGATTGAACGTTCTAATTTGGTGTAAAAAACGCAGTCTTAGGTGATTATTATTATTGGACGAATGCCTGGAGACTTGTTAGTGTGTTATCTTGTTGGATACTAAAGGAAACGTTAGGGAACTGTGCCATTAATATCATACATCCACATGTGAGTACAAAGTTTATGTTGCTCATCATGCTGGGTTATTTGAGAATAGTCTCAAATGTACAAGAAGTGAGTGGGAGTCTCACTCTTCTAAAGTGAGTGGAAGTAGTGTAGGTCTTGAATTAATTCAAGAAGAAGATACATAAACCTTCTAAAAACGCACTAGAGAATGTCATACTGAGACTAAACATGAAAATGTTAAACCCTAGAATGATGATTACTCACATTCATAGATCTGCAAGGATACCTTATGATATGTTTCTATATCAATTGTGAGGATTATGAGTTAGAGGATCACTTTGCACCTGCTAACCATAGGAGAAGCATTATTAGATCTTGGATCCAATGGATGACTCAAAGATTATGAATGAGGAGATGCTGTCCAAAAGGAGATAATCATATTCTTGGAATTTGTTTTATCTTTAACCTATCAGGTTTGAATGAGTTTCCTTTTAGAGAAGACTCATAAGGACAATATTTGTATACATATTTATTGCACGTCAAATGACATAAGTGTTTACTCATACTCAAGTAATTGATTATGATTAAAACTTTCTCATTTATGAACTTTAAGTATATAAAGATTTAAACTGTCATACTTGTTTCTTAGAAGGAAATATGACAAATTGGATGTCAAGTAACTAAGTTAGTAAATTGTATTTACTTTGCTCCTCGATGAGGACGATTTGTAATCAAATAAAGTGTTTGTGAATCTGTAATATTCACCTTTAGAAATGTATACAAAAAAAATGTGTAGAATCAGCAGGATTAAAAGACCGAGCATTTTTCATGGGCATCTAATGAGCATAATCTTAAGTTTAATTGTTAAATAAATTGTCTACTTGTTGAATTTGATTTAATTATAATGTTAAGTATCTCAGTGAGTTACATCTTAAGAGTAGTGGGGAATTGTTTTTTCAGATTACTTTTCTAAAAAGTACTTCATGTTATTATAACAATAAATTAGAAAACATATTTAATTTATAATTAAGTAAGGATTTTTAATCTCTTAGATTGAATGTTAATGCTTTCTTGTAATAGTTATTTAGAAGATGAAACATGCAACCTTGGAATAATATTTTTAAATACATTAAACATATGTGGTGAATTCAGTCTGAGTACAATATGAAATGTCATTGAGTGAAACTCGAATGATCTATCTCACTTGATGAGCTTGAATACATGAATGGAAACCTTAAAGTCTACATAAAGGATTCATTATTCTACATCATATTGTGTAATGGGTGTTTGACAAATTGGAATCTAATTGAAGATATTAAAGGGAACATTCAGGATTAATGTTTAATTAGGAATTCATTCTTAGAATTAATAATGAAGATACTATAGATATACATTGTGGTAATCATAGTAAGATCATTATGATCAACAAACCTTGGGTTTGTATGATATCCAAACATTATTAAAGAATTGTTTAGAATTTATGGTAGGTTAGCATAGTGTTGTTTGTATAATGTGACTAGACTCATATAAGTTATATTTAGTGTGAGTGCACACTTATAAAATAACAATCATCATAATTATTTAAAGAATTTCCACAAACGAGCGTGAAGTTTTTGAATATGTATTGTCTTAATGTCCCAACAGATCATAAACATACTTAATTTGTATTTAAAAGATGTCTATGCATTGTCGTCTTTTTTGGTATTTGGATAATAGAACTGTAAGCAGTTGTATTAAACAATGAATTGACAAACATGGTATGATCGTTTTCATTTATACTACTGTGTTCTATATTTGCATGTTTAAATCCATGAATGACTTGTAGCATTCTAAACTATGTTCATTTTCAGTTAACAATATAGGAATATTGTTGAGATAAGATAAATGTGAGTGTTTGGTTATATTTCTGGAGAAATATTAGATGAGTGTACCACTTCCTTGTTATTCAATGAGGATTGACATAACTGCAGTTTATAATCGTAATGAATATTGGTACACCCACTGTGTAGATCACTTTATGGATCGGCGTCATTGGGTGCATTACACACATGGTGAAAGTTATGTTTATCCTTAGACATGAGATGCAAGCAGGTTTTGCATGTATGGATAGCATTTCTTGATAATAAGCCTACCACTAGTCTATCAAAAAGTAGTTATAAGGGATATTTTTAGAAGTGTTTTGAAATACATGACTGACACTTATAGTCAAAATAGAATTTGTTCCTCCACGTGTTTGGGAGTTAGATACTTATTGGCCCCCTTGTTGGGTTGATCAGATATTTGTTTGGCTGAGCCCAAAGTGTAGTTAAGATGATTCTTTTTACATTTGGTGATCTGAATCAATACAGATGTGAAAAACAGAATCATTAAAATATGGAATGACTATTGATCCATATCCATATTTAACATTGTATCTAAAACAAAAGGATAGGACTAACTGAATCTATAAAAGGCTGAGTTGTTTTCCAAAAACTACAAACTCATGTATTTCTGGGAGCATTAATGATGTTGCTAGACTATTTGTCAATGTTATTATGTTATATAATATGAATGAGACATTCGCAAGTGGGAGCTGTTGGGTTTGTGCTCATGTCATACGAATATTTATACAGCTAGGAATACGTGAGTCTACGGGGTCACACACGTTATACATTTAGGTATCATTCTATTAATGTTAATAATAATATAATTGTATATTTATTATTTATATTAATATATGATTTAGGGAAAGAACACTAATGGTCGTTAATTAGTTCGTTAGATGTAACTAACTAATAAGGCTTTTAAATTAATGGGTAATTAAATGTAATTAACCATAAATAGTTAGAAAAGTCAAAAAGTCAACCCCGAGGGGTGTTTGACTTAGTTCGACCGGATATGGAACCCAAATGGGGTTTAGGTTGGGCTTTGAGCTATCTTTTCTTACAAGGAATGTATTTTAGGTAAACCCTAAAATCATCCCTATATAAGGAGGATCCTAAAGCTCATAATTCAGATCCCTTGTTTTTTCTCCTCCTTGGTTCGATCGAACATACAAACCCTTAGGGTTTTTCTGGTTTGATTTTCTTGTTGTTCAATTATTTGTTGGTCAAGAACTAGCATTCGAGTGATACTTCTTGACGTGTAGTGTAGGAACCGCGTAGAGGTTACTTACCTTAGTAACTTGGAGTAGTTTTTGGTAAGCACGTATATTACACACGTGCGTGTACTCGAAGAAATCTTTGGTTCTTCACGTAGCTTGGTTGCTATTCGGTATGTTTGCTGTTTATGTTTTATGTTAATTATAAGTGCTATATGAGTTTTATTTCACTGCGTAGCTCGTTTAATATTCATGTAATACTAGGTTATTTAGATAACGATTTCCAACAAAACCTACTAACAACAACCACAGAACTTCAATAAACACCAGGAATAAGAAAGTTGATACTTCTTCAAGATATGGGAATGACAGAAATATTAGGCAGTTTGGGAATCAGAGTACAAAGACAGTTGTTGGGGCTAGGAAAACTGTAGGTAATCAAGTGGTTCAGAAGACTGGGATACAGTGTTTTAATGCAAGGAGTATGAACTTTTTGCTAAGGAGTGCAGGAAACCAAAACAGGCAAAATACAATGAGTATCACAAGGAGAAGATGATATTATGCAAGCAGGAATCAAAAGGTGTTCCGATAAGTGTTGAAATGGATGAATGGCTACATGAAACTGATGATGATCCGGATGAATAGGAATTGGAAGCACATTACATGTACATGGAAAAGATCCAAGAGGTTCTAGCAGTTGATTTCGGACCTACCTATGATGTTGAGCCATTGGAAAAGGTACAATCAAATGATGACTATAATGTGTTTTCCAATGAAAGACAGCATTCTGAGCAACCTGAATCCATTAATGACACATATGTGGTGGAAACAGTTGATAGCAACGCCATTCCTGATTCATCATATATGTGTGATGATGAAGGAACGGCTAAAAAATATGCTGAAGAATCTGAGGATGAACGTGTGTTGCTTGCTTCTTTAGTTGCTAATTCAAATTAGATCTTAATGAGAATAAAAAGTTACAAAAGCAATTAAAGAAAGTAAACACGTCTTTCACTCATGAGCTTGAGAAAAGCAAACAAGATCTTGAGAAAAGCATACAAGATCTTGAGATAAGCAAATAAGATTTGAGAAGTAGAAATTTTTCCAAACAAATCACAAAGACAAAGAGAAAGCTGAACTTGAATGTGCAAAAGCTCTTGGTTTATTAGAAGAAACTAAACAACTACATAATGAATCTTCAAAAACTCAATCATATACAACTTTTGTGTTAAAGAAGAAAATGCCAAGCTTGTAAAGTAGATATCTACACATGAAAGTAAGATTTTTTAAATTTTAAAGGAAAAAGAACAAATTAAAAAGGACTTTCAAAAACGAAAAAAAATAAAAGCATTGAAAATTTGATTGCTTTGAAAAATCAAATAAAGTTTTTAAACAACGTTGTTTATAAAACCAATCAATATGTTCAAACCATGCATATACTGACTCCTAAACCGAGTTCGTATTATATTGGTCTGGCAAAAGCAGTCTTACAAATCCTTTGTACCTCAAGAAAGCTCAAAAGGAGAAACCATGTCTTCATAACATCAAATATGATAAGAGTGATCTTGCGAATTTATTTGCTCCCGAAAGTAAAGAAACAATTCGTCTTGAAAAAGAGAGTAGATCAAGGATATGTCATAAAACAATTAAACCATATGATTAAAAAAAAGCAAAACAGCCTTTACGAACTTTTCACACCTCAAACAGAAATGTCTCGTGAGCAGTTGTTTTTTGCCAATGAAGTAAGGAAACATATGTGGAAAAAGTCTTTTGTCAAACAAACAACTCATTTGGTAAAATGTATTGAATATCTGCCTACTAAAGCTTCAATGATCAAAAGTAAGCAAGTATTTGATCACCTAATGATTAACATTGAAAACATCAGATCTGTTGTTGAATTAAACTAGAAAAATCGTCTTCAAAGTGAATGGAAAAATCCAATCACTCACGATGTAAAATTTCTTGTTAAAGATATGTTAATTCCTCTTGCACAAGACACTAAGTCAAATGCATCACTATTGTAACCACATCTTAAAACAGAAATGTTTGCTGTTTTAGAGTACGTTCAAACACTTGAAAAAGAGGTTGACGAACTTGAATATGAAAAGGCTGAATTTTCAAACAAATATGATTTACTCTTGCAAGAATGTCTCTCAAATAATATTATGTATGCTCTTTAAGCTCTATGGGTTATTTAGATGAATATTCTGAAATGACATGCAAATATTTGGAGAAAACCAAGGAATGTAAATGTCTTGAGATTGAGCTTTCTAGACAAACTAAAATTGTTAGTAGAGAAGTTTATCATACACTTGTAAAAAGTTTTTGTAAACTTAAGCAACACTCCATTGCTCTTGAACTTTCTTTACAACAATGTCAAGAACAGATGAGAAATGACAAAGTTTGGAAACAACAAGAATCAACTCCATTTTGAGAACTTAATGAAAAATATTTCAAAATACAAGACTTGAAAGCTTAATTACAAGACATGGACATTGCCATTAGTGAGTTGAAGAAACTCATTGAGAAAACGAAAGGAAAGTCTGTGGAAACTAATTTTGAGAAACCATTAGTTGTTCGTCAAACAAATATGATTAAAGTTCCAAAACCATCAGTGTTGGGTAAACCAGCTCCTTTTTTAGATTCTCTTAAAAAGATAGATATTTCAAAACCAAGGTCGGGCACCCAGACTAATGTGATAAAGGATTTATCACAAGATTGTGATTAAACCAGGAATGTATTGATTAGACACTCGGCCTACTCAAACTAGAACACCTCAGTTTCCTCAGACTTTTAGGAATACTAATCCTCGCGTGTCTACTTCTACAGGAGTAACTCACAACACCAGTGTTAGCAGGCCAATGCTTAGGAGCACTCAAATAAAAGATAAGGTGGTACAAAACAATAGTCAAGTGAAGATTAAGAAGAAGGAAGTAGAAGACCACCATAGGATTTTTAGTTTTTCCAATTAAACAAAGTCTGTAACTACGTGTAATGATAGTTTAAATTCCAGAACTTCGAATGTTAATGTTGTTTGTGTAACTTGTGACAAATGTGTGTTTAATTTAAATAATGATGTTTGTGTTTCTAAGTTTATAAATGACGTAATTGCTAGAACTAAGAAGCCTCAAGTAATGCCTATTAGAGCTAGAAAACCCACAAGAAAAACAAACCAAACTATTATAACACCCCGCAAGAACATTGTTGCTTTAGAATCCACTATCCAGAAATCTAGGAGTTACTGTAGGATGCTATATGAGAACACTAGTAAGGCATGGACTTGGTGGATAGAAAAACAATGTCCATCGGGATATAAATAGGTTCCTAAGACCAAAATGAAATGGGTGTCTAAAATTAGGACAAAAAATGTGACGAGGAGTATTAGTCCCACTATAAATAATGCATCTAGGATAGCTAATGTCTTGAAACTCACAAATGATTTAGGATCTAATTTGTCAAATGTTCCATCGTCCTCTAATTCTCTTGCAGATTGTACAAATCATCCTATTCATTATTGACTCTGGATGCACAAAGCACATGATGGGAAACCTTAAGCTGCTATGTAATTTTGTTGAAAAATATCTAGGTATGATGCGGTTTGGCAATGATCAATTTGCACCGATTATTAGATATGGGGATTTGGTTCAAGGAAATATCACGATCAAAAGGGTTTATTACGTCGAAGGCCTAAATCATAATTTATTCTCCGTTGGTCAATTCTGCGATGCGGATTTGGAAGTTGTTATAGTAAATCTACTTGCTTTGTTAGAGATCTTTAGGAAAACGACCTACTTACGGGTACTCGTGGATCTGATATCTACATAATAACTCTTCAAGAATTATCTTCACCAACTCAAGTCTATTTCTTGGCAAAGACTTCACCAACTCAAGCATGGTTATGGCATCGTAGACTTTCTCATCTTAACTTCGACACCATCAACCTGCTTTCCAAGAATGATATTGTGAATGGCTTACTAAAGTTGAAGTATGTAAAGGATCAACTGTGTTTATCTTGTGAAATGGGTAAAGCAAAGAGAAGTTCTTTCAAGACAAAAAAATATTCCAAGTTCAAAACGATTACATTTGCTACATATAGACTTATATGGTCCCATGCGGATTGAAAGCATCAATAGAAAGAAATACATTGTAACACCCCCAAATTGGGTCGCAGCGGAATAAGGGTCTGAGAGTGTTACTTCATAGATCAATAGCACAAGATATGAGAGAACGACCTCTAAATGAGTCGTTTAAAAACTGATACATTGGATTTAATGAAATTGTTGTTACAAAAGCTCCACGCTTAACTTGTTCATCCTTGAAAATGTAAAGATTTTAATACATAACAAATACTCTAAAATGTAATGCACTTAAATCTCTATTGCAAATTGACTCCCAAAGAGATCAAGATTAGAAAATTGAGTATGTCATGGATATACCCAATTAGACTCCAACCTAGAAGGTAAATTAAGATAAATGAGATGTATCTCATTATGTCTTGATTGAAGTTCTAAATTTGGTAAAAATCTCTTGGTGATTATTATTATTGACGAATGCCTAGAACTGTTAAGTGTATCTTGTTGGATACCCAAAGGAAACGATGGGATGCCATTACTACAACCCACATGAGTACAAAGTTTATGTTGCTCGTCATGCTGAGTTATTTGAGAATAGTCTCAAATGTACAAGAAGTGAGTGGGAGTCTCACTCTTCTAAAGTGAGTGGAAGTAGTGTAGGTCTTGAATTAATTCAAGAAGAAGATACATAAACCTTCTAAAAACGCACTAGAGAATGTCATACTGAGACTAAACATGAAAATGTTAAACCCTAGAATGATGATTACTCACATTCATAGATCTGCAAGGATACCTCATGATATACTTCTATATCAATGGTAAGGATTTTGAGTTAGAGGATCATTATGAACCTGCTAACCATAGGAGATGCATTGTTAGATCTTGGATTTAATGAATGACTCAAAGACTATGAATGAGGAGATGCTGTCCAAAAGGAGATAATCATATTCTTGGAATTTGTTTTATCTTTAACCTATCAGGTTTGAGTGAGTTTCCTTTTAGAGAAGACTCATAAGGACAGTATTGTATACATATTTATTTCACGTTAAATGACATAAGTGTTTACTCATACTCAAGTAATTGATTATGATTAAAACTTCCTCATTTATGAACTTTAAATCTATAAAGATTTAAACTGTCATACTTGTTTCTTAGAAGGAAATATGACAAATTGGATGTCAAGAACTCATTATAAATTGATTACTTTGCGAGGACGATATGTAATCAAATAAAGTTTTGTGAATCCAATATAACCTTTAGAAAGTATACAAAAATGCTAGAATCCAAGCATGGATTAAAAGCATGCATCTAATGAGCATAATCTTAAGTTTAATTGTTAAATAAATCACTTGTTGAATTTGATTTTTAATTATAAATAAGATATCTCATGAGTACATCTTAAAGCTAGTGGGAATAATTTTTTTTACTTTTCTAAAATAGATTATGTTATTAAACATAATTAGAAACAATTTATTTATTAAGTAAGATTTTATCTCTTAGATTGAAATAAAGTTTCTTGTAAGTATTTTAGAAGATGAAACATGCAACCTTGGAATAATATTTTTAAATACATTAAACATATGTGGTGAATTCAGTCTGAGTACAATATGAAATGTCATTGAGTGAAACTCGAATGATCTATCTCACTTGATGAGCTTGAATACATGAATGGAAACCTTAAGTCCTACTAAAGGATTCATTATTTACATCATATTGTGTATGGGTGATTTGACAACATTGGAATCTAATTGAAAGATATTAGAAGGAACATTCAGATTAATGTTTAAATTAGGAATTCATTCTTAGAATTAATAATGAAGATACTATAGATATACATTGTGGTAATCATAGTAAGATCATTATGATCAACAAACCTTGGGTTTGTATGATATCCAAACATTATTAAAGAATTGTTTAGAATTTATGGTAGGTTAGCATAGTGTTGTTTGTATAATGTGACTAGACTCATATAAGTTATATTTATAAGTGAGTGCACACTTATAAAATAACAATCATCATAATTATTTAAAGAATTTCACAATTCGTGAAGTTTTGAAATAAGTATTCTTAAAGTCCCAAAGATCATAACCTACTTAATTTGTATTTAACCAGGATCGTCATGCATTGATCTTATTTGGTATTTGGATAATAGAACTGTAAGCAGTTGTATTAAACAATGAATTGACAAACATGGTATGATCGTTTTCATTTATACTACTGTGTTCTATATTTGCATGTTTAAATCCATGAATGACTTGTAGCATTCTAAACTATGTTCATTTTCAGTTAACAATATAGGAATATTGTTGAGATAAGATAAATGTGAGTGTTTGGTTATATTCTGGAGAATATATAAAGATGATTGTACCAACTTCACATGTTATTCAATGAGGATGAATATTGGATACCCCACCTGTGTAGATCACTTTATGGATCGGCGTCATTGGGTGCATTACACACATGGTGAAAGTTATGTTTATCCTTAGACATGAGATGCAAGCAGGTTTTGCATGTATGGATAGCATTTCTTGATAATAAGCCTACCACTAGTCTATCAAAAAGTAGTTATAAGGGATATTTTTAGAAGTGTTTTGAAATACATGACTGACACTTATAGTCAAAATAGAATTTGTTCCTCCACGTGTTTGGGAGTTAGATACTTATTGGCCCCCTTGTTGGGTTGATCAGATATTTGTTTGGCTGAGCCCAAAGT
Source organism: Tanacetum coccineum (assembly GCA_026074375.1). Taxonomy (NCBI): domain Eukaryota; kingdom Viridiplantae; phylum Streptophyta; class Magnoliopsida; order Asterales; family Asteraceae; genus Tanacetum; species Tanacetum coccineum. The sequence continues at coordinate 15,563 of BQNB010085444.1, read as the reverse complement.
GTAGTTAAGATGATTCTTTTTACATTTGGTGATCTGAATCAATACAGATGTGAAAAACAGAATCATTAAAATATGGAATGACTATTGATCCATATCCATTTTAACATTGTATCTAAAACAAAAGGATAGGACTAACTGAATCTATAAAAGGCTGAGTTGTTTTCCAAAAACTACAAACTCATGTATTTTTGGGAGCATTAATGATGTTGCTAGACTATTTGTCAATGTTATTATGTTATATAATATGAATGAGACATTCGCAAGTGGGAGCTGTTGGTTTGTGCTCATGTCATACAAGCACATGTACCTTCTCGCGAACAAACAGCATAGTAATCTCTCGTGCCTCAAGAAACACTGGTCACTGCAATTGTTTGTGAAGTGGATCCTGCCACAGAGCGACTCACACATCGAGAGTCGAATGCAGTGCAGCGACTTACATGGGGAAGATCAGTCCTTCTTACACAGCACTGTCTTGTAATGGTCGCACTAGTCATGTGCGAGCGACAGATATAGCCGTTCAGAACATTCTGAAGCCCATGAATAACAGTAGCATCAACAAAGATCTGTCACTGAGCATACAGAGACACTTTGCTTCCTATTATCCTTCTTACCACAAACCTCGCGGCGCGCGCGCAGTGCTCATATCCATAACACAGACTATCAATTACAGATGTGAGCACACAACCACCTCATAGAAGACATCATCTCAAAAAAAGTGCGAAAATGACGAACACGACTTCATGTCCTTATTCTACCGCGAACTATATCTGTCTAAACATTTGCAGTGAAGGAGTCACAACAAAAACAAAAGATAGGACTATCTTCTGTGTAATGATCTTCTCTAGGCACATATCGACTAGTGAGTTGTGAGTTTATCCTGTGACACCAAACCACTCAACTCTTGCAGTCTATTGTGAAGTATTATCTTGACGGAAGATCACATTTAGAGAGTGTGAGTCTAGTGCTGACCCCAGATTCACATATGAGCTATTAACTGCCACATTCCTGTGCTCTTATGTTCTCATGTTATAATTCTCCACATTATTCGAGACAAATATTCTCCTCACCAATGCGCGAACATACGCGTCTGGATACTCTTGGTGTGCTTACTCTATCTCTCGAACTCATGCATATGAAATATTTATAACAGCTAAGGATACGTGAGTCTACAGGTCACACACGTTATAACATTTAGGTTATCATTACTATTAATGTTAATAATAAATTATAATTGTATAATTTATTATTTATAATTAAAATATGATTTAAGGGAAAGAACACTAATGGTCCGATAATTTAGTTTCTTAGATGTAGACAAACTAATAAGGGCTTTTAAATTAATGGTGTAATTAAAATGTAATATTAAACCATAAATAGTTAAGAAAAGTCAAAAAGTCAACCCGAGGGGTTTTTTGACTTTAGCGTTCGACTGGATTATGGAACCCAAATGGGGTTTTTAGGGTTGGGCTTTGAGCTAAACATTACTCTTCACCAAGGAAATGTATTTTGTTAAACCCAACAAAAAATCATCCCTATAATAAGGAGGATCCCTAAAGCTCATAAATCAGATCACCATGTTTTTTTCTCCTCCGTTGGAGTTTCGAATCAGAACATACAAACCCTTAGGGTTTTTTCTGGTTTTGATTTTCTCTTGTTGTTCAAATTAATTTGTTGGGTCAAGAACTATCATTCTCACGAGTGATACTTATTTACGTGTAGTGTAGGAAACGCGTTAGAGGTTACTTACCGTTAGTAACTATACAGCTAGTTTTTGTAACACGTATATTACAACACGTGCGATGTACTCGAAGAAAAACTTGGTATCTTCACGTAGCTTGGTGTTGCTATTTGGTATATTTTGTTGTTTATGTTTTTATTTAAATATAAGTGCTATAAAAGATTTTAATTTCTACTGCGTAGCACGAAATAATATTCAGTAATACTAAGGTTAATTTAATAAGATTTCCAACAAAACCTTACTAACAACTACCACAAGAAGACTACATAAAACAACCAAGGAATAAGAAAGTTTGATTTTAACTTTATTTTTACAAGAATAGTGGGAATGACAGAAATATTAGGCAGTTTGGGAATCAGAGTACAAAGACAGTTGTTGGGGCTAGGAAAACTGTAGGTAATCAAGTGGTTCAGAAGACTGGGATACAGTGTTTTAATGCAAAGAGTATGAACATTACTTGCGCGAGCTAAGGGAGTTCAAGGAAACACAAAACAGCAAAAAACATGATATCACAAGGAGAAGATGATATTATGCAAGCAGGAATCAAAAGGTGTTCCGATAAGTGTTGAAATGGATGAATGGCTACATGAAACTGATGATGATCCGGATGAATAGGAATTGGAAGCACATTACATGTACATGGAAAAGATCCAAGAGGTTCTAGCAGTTGATTTCGGACCTACCTATGATGTTGAGCCATTGGAAAAGGTACAATCAAATGATGACTATAATGTGTTTTCCAATGAAAGACAGCATTCTGAGCAACCTGAATCCATTAATGACACATATGTGGTGGAAACAGTTATAGTCAGACACTCCAATTCCTGATTCTTCATATATGTGTGGATTATGAAAGGAAAAGTCACAAAATAAATAAGCTTGATGAAATCGAGGAATGACAATGTGATGGTATTGCTTGCTTCTTTAGTTGCTAATTCAAATTAGATCTTAATGAGAATAAAAAGTTACAAAAGCAATTAAAGAAAGTAAACACGTCTTTCACTCATGAGCTTGAGAAAAGCAAACAAGATCTTGAGAAAAGCATACAAGATCTTGAGATAAGCAAATAAGATTTGAGAAGTAGAAATTTTTCCAAACAAATCACAAAGACAACAAGAGAAACTGAACTTGAATGAGCATAAAGCTCTTGGTTTATTAGAAGAAACTAAACAACTACATAATGAATCTTCAAAAACTCAATCATATACAACTTTTGTGTTAAAGAAGAAAATGCCAAGCTTGTAAAGTAGATATCTACACATGAAAGTAAGATTTTTTAAATTTTAAAGGAAAAAGAACAAATTAAAAAGGACTTTCAAAAACGAAAAAAAATAAAAGCATTGAAAATTTGATTGCTTTGAAAAATCAAATAAAGTTTTTAAACAACGTTGTTTATAAAACCAATCAATATGTTCAAACCATGCATATACTGACTCCTAAACCGAGTTCGTATTATATTGGTCTGGCAAAAGCAGTCTTACAAATCCTTTGTACCTCAAGAAAGCTCAAAAGGAGAAACCATGTCTTCATAACATCAAATATGATAAGAGTGATCTTGCGAATTTATTTGCTCTCGAAAGTAAAGAAACAATTTCGTCATGAAAAAAGAGTAGATAAGATATGGCATAAACAATTAAAACCAATGATTAAAAAAAAGCAAAACAAAAAGTCCTTTAAAACAACTTTTCACACCTCAAACAGAAATGTCTCATGAGCAGTTGTTTTTTGCCAATGAAGTAAGGAAACATATGTGGAAAAAGTCTTTTGTCAAACATACAACTCATTTGGTAAAATGTATTGAATATCTGCCTACTAAAGCTTCAATGATCAAAAGTAAGCAAGTATTTGATCACCTAATGATTAACATTGAAAACATCAGATCTGTTGTTGAATTAAACTAGAAAAATCGTCTTCAAAGTGAATGGAAAAATCCAATCACTCACGATGTAAAATTGCTTGTTAAAGATATGTTAATTCCTCTTGCACAAGACACTAAGTCAAAATACGCATCACTATTTAAGTAACACCACATACTCTAAAACAGAAAATGTTTGGCTGTTTTAAGCAGATACACCGTTACAACACAAAACTTGACAGCACCTCCTTGAAAAAGAGGCGATATACAAGGAACTGATATAATGCCAAGCTGACTTTTACAACACAAATATGATTTACTCTTGCAAGAATGTCTCTCAAATAATATTATGTATGCTCTTTAAGCTCTATGGGTTATTTAGATCAATATTCTGAAATGACATGCAAATATTTGGAGAAAACCAAGGAATGAAATGTCTTGAGATTGAGCTTTCTAGACAAACTAAAAATGTTAGTAGAGAAGTTTATCATACACTTGTAAAAAGTTTTTGTAGAAACTTCTATAACAACACCCATGCTCATGAAACTTTCTATACACAACAATTCAAGAACAGATGAAGAATTGAACAAACGTTGGAAAACACAAGAATCAACTCCATTTTGAACGACACATAATGAAAAATATTATCAAAAATACAATAACTTGAAAAGCTTAATTACAGACATGGAACATTGCCAATAGTGAGATTGAAGAAACTCATGAGAAACGAAAAGGAAAGTCTGGGAAACTAATTACTCTTGAACAGAACCCCCAATTTTTTTTTGTAAGTTTTTTTTTTGTTCGTTCAACGACAAAATGATTAAAGTTCCAAAACCATCAGTGTTGGGTAAACCGGCTCCTTTTTTAGATTCTCTTAAAAAGATAGATATTTCAAAACCAAGGTCGGGCACCCAGACTAATGTGATAAAGGATTTATCAAAACCAGTCACTCCAGATATTTTACATCAAAAAGGAAAACAAGCTGAAAGAAACATGAAAGTAATTAAACCAGGAATGTATTGATTAGACACTCGGCCTACTCAAACTAGAACACCTCATCTCTACCCCACAAGCACTTATTAGGGAATACTAAACCTCCTCAAAGCGTAGTCGACTTCTACAGGAAGGAGTAACCTCACAACACCATTGTGTAGCGCAAGGAAACCCAAAGCTTATAGCACTCAAAACAACGACTAAGGTGGAACAACAAAAACAATAGTCAAGTGAAGGATTAAGAAGAAGGAAGTACACAAAAGGACCCCACCATAAGGTATTATTAGTTATATATTCCAATTAAACAAATCTGTAACACTGTAATAGGATAGATTTAAAAAAATCCAGAACTCGAATGTAAGGGTTGTTTAAAAAATGTAACTCCTGTGACAAATGTTGTGTTTCAAATTTTAAATAATGATTTTTGTTGTTTTCTAAGTTTAATAAATGACGTAATTGCTAGAACTACATGAACACGACACATCAAGTAAATGCCTATTACATAGCCTAGAAAACCCACAAAGAAAAGAACAAACCAAACTAGGTATAACCCCACGCAAGAACATTGTTTGCTGCCATTTAAAAAAAAGGAATCCACTAATCCAGAAATCTAGGAGTTAAAACCTGCGTAGATGCTATAATGAGAACACTAGTAAGGCAAGAAGGACTTGGTGGATAAAAAATCAATGTCCATTCGGGATATAAATAGGTTCCTAAAGACCAAAATGAAAAGGGTAGTCTAAAATTTCGGAAAACACGAACTGTACGAGGAAGTATTAGTCACCACTATAAATAATGCAGTCTACAGGATAGCGAATAGACTGAAACTCACAATGATTTAGGACCCTAATTTGTCAAATGTTCCATCTCCTCTAATTCTCTTGTCAATTGTACAAATCATCCTACGGATTCATTTATTACAAATCTGGATTGCACAAAGCACATGATGGGAAACCTTAAGCTGCTATGTAATTTTGTTGAAAAATATCTAGGTATGATGCAGTTTGGCAATGATCAATTTGCACCGATTATTAGATATGGGGATTTGGTTCAAGGAAATATCACGATCAAAAGGGTTTATTACGTCGAAGGCCTAAATCATAATTTATTCTCCGTTGGTCAATTCTGCGATGCGGATTTGGAAGTTGTTATAGTAAATCTACTTGCTTTGTTAGAGATCTTTAGGAAAATGACCTACTTACAAAGGACCTGCGCGCGCAAACCACTGCTATACTACGTGGATCTGATATCTACATAATAACTCTTCTTCAAGACATTATCTTCAACCAACTCAAGTCTATTTCTTTGGCAAAGACTTCCTACCAACTCAAGCCATGGTTTAATTGCATACGAGAGACTTCCACCATCTTAACTTCGACAATAACCACACACACAACCTGCTATCCCCAAGAATGATATTGTGAAGTGGCTTACTAAAGTTGAACAGTATAGTAAAGGATCAACTGTGTATATCCTTCTAAGTAGAAATGGTAAAGCAAAATGATGAAGTTCTTTATCAAGACAAAAAAATATTCCAAGTTCAAAAACGATTTTACATATATAGCTACATATAGACCTTAATCATGCGCGGCACTACCCATGCAGGAATGCAAAAGCATCAATAGAAAGAAAATACATTGTCACAACACCGCCCAAATTGGGGACGCAGAGCAGGTAAATACGGTTCTGAGGAGTTTTACTCATCAAAGATCAATAGCACAAGAATATAAGAACGACCCTCTAAATAGTGTCTTTTAAAAAAAACTGATACATTGGATTTAATGAAATTGTTGTTACAAAAGCTCCACGCTTAACTTGTTCATCCTTGAAAATGTAAAGATTTTAATACATAACAAATACTCTAAAATGTAATGCACTTAAATCTCTATTGCAAATTGACTCCCAAAATGATGAACCAACCCTAATAGTAAACCTAGTTCTGTAGTAAAAAAAAACGAAGGAGGTATTAAACAAAAAAAAAAACCAAAAAAAAAAAAGATAAAGATAAAATTAGTATAAAAAGATAAAAAAAAAACAACCACACAAACAACAATAAACATCAAGAACATCAATACCTACTGGATAAACCCACCCGGCCCCCCCCCGATCCCGACCCACCGCATAACCCTAACGACCCCCACAACCCCACCGCCCCACCGCTATTGTTATTCAATGGTTGATGTACCCTAAAGTGATAACCCGAGTCCCAAAATAACAAACCCCAACAAAATAAACAATCCCCCCCAAAGCCCTCCTAGTATGGCTTAGATAGACCTTGAGAACCAACCTCTAATCAACCGTCAACATAAAGTTGGAGAATTCACGCGTTAAGATAATCAATCACGCGCAAGACAATGGGGGGGGGGGAACCAAACCCACGATTTACAACTTGGTATGACAATGTAACACATATAATAAATCACAGAAAGTATATTCCCGAATTGCACTAAGCCACATGACACAAGAAGCTGACAACATGAATAACAGACTAACTCGCAATTAATGTCAATAAAGTGTCCCGTGTAGTTGTTCAGAACCCCACAACATCCAGACTTACATGGTATACTGTCATTATTCCGTTACCCAAAAAGACCAAGCCTGAAACTATGAGCGTACTCACGCGAATGGGGATGTGCCAATCCCAAATAGTTTCAAAACATTCACCTTACCACAAAGTATTGACAAGTTTCCAATTCATTAGGTGACATCAGTGGTATATTACTACTTAGGCAACTCGATAATTTGTTTAAAAGTGTACTTGTGTCCAAATGTAAAACAATCCATGTTTCTTACGCTAAAAGTTGTAAATCATTATAATTGTATAAAAAAATTGGGGCTATAAACTCACCTCTAGTGAATGTATTGATTTTAAAAAAAAATCAAATGGTAAACATACATGTGAAGTAATCAGAAAGCAGAAACTAACTAAATAACTATGCCGAATAGAATAGTGTGTTCAATATCAATCCAACATTAAAAGATATAGATTTAATATCACCACCTATAGTTTTTGTCTTTACTTTATAAAAGGTTTAAAAATAATTTTAAATCGTGCTTGATAAAATAAAATATCCAGAGTATATGATCCGTAAAAATATATTACAATGTTCAAATAATTGGAGATTATTTGTTAAAAACATATTGGATTAATAAATTTTCTTTCTGTTTAGTATAATAATATTATATAAACAGTTTCATCACGTTACAAAATAATATTTATAAAGTTAAAACATTATAAAAAGTTATAAAAGTAATCCTACATTAATTTCCTTAATGTTTTTTAATATAGCCCAAACGGCCCGAAATTGCTCGTAAACCTTAAATCTGTATAAATCCCTAACAGTGTTCTTTGTATTTTATATAATTGCAAAAAATTGTTTATAAAAAGTTAACTAGCTTCTACAATTTCTAATTAAATATATATACATTTCTAGACTCCGAGAACCTGATATATATTGTAAAACGTCATTCCGAACAACTTTGTAGTTTTATACTTTTGTCATAATATAAGACCACACAAAAAGCCCACTAATAAACACCGTTTTCAGATTCGCAGTTAACTATCCGCAGTTTCACAGCTTTTTATAAAAGCAGTGAAATTTATATATTTTCATTTCCGAAAATCATTTAAAGACTCATTACTTACATCGTTTTAAACTCCGTTTTGCTTGTTCTATATCTTCATATGAAGATCGTGGATGAGAAAACTATCAAATCAGATACACACGAGATTTTACAAAAATCTATGCACTAGAACAATTAAATTCAAATACCTAGTGTTTGAAAAAGTACATTTTTATACATTTAATTATTAAATCTTGCAACAAAATCTATCGTATCCCTTCCTGTTCTATAAGCTCTCCGTTATTTAAGATCTTATATTAGTACTAAATCCTTATGAGATGTGAACTAATTTTGATCTTAAGTATGTAAATATTTTATAAAAATTCAAGGAATAAAGATTAATAAAACTGTTCGAGGGATGTAAGGGTTTGTATGAAAATTTGATTATTTATAAACTTTTGAATAATTCAATTATTACAAAGTCCTCATCATACACTCACCTAATACCACATCCTTTTTAAAATAATTCATGTCCTCTAATTTATTCCATTAATTTAATGTCCAAATCAAATGTCCTGATAATAATTTTATGTATAATAACATTATTATAACTTTTAGAACAATGTAATTTCAAACCTTTAATTTTATAAATTAAATCTTCAGATCCTTAACGTATCGAGTTGATGATTAGTACTCTCAATAGAGGTCAGACAGGTGAGCCGACCGGAAAACAAGTCACCACATTCTGCGTGGTGGTGGCGAAGGACTTTTCCTAGAGATAGAGGATAAAGTGGAATAAGTGATGCGTATTATTAAAAGATGGAGGTTACAAAAAAATATATACAAAAATCCTCAACACTCCTCCATGAGAAGATATATAAGGGTTATATATAGGTCGTGACACTCTAAAGCTATCTAACTAACATTTTAAGTCCCTACTAGTCATGGCCTTTTAAACTAATGTAATGTACCGAAAATGGCGCCCTACATTTTTAAGCTGGAACAATCTTCCCCCAATGTGGTGAGACCATAACAAAATTACTTACAATGTTCCTTACAAGATACAAATACAAAGAGAAATAATGCCCATGCCAAGGTGCGACCATGCTAATGTTGCACATTCTGTGTCTTCTGTCTTCATACTTGTTCCCCAGCATGAATACATCTTCATCTTTTGCTTGTTGAAGAACTATTATAATAAGCATGGTTGGATTAACTTTCCCGCCAATTCAACGCGAACATGTTCCTTGGAAAAGCTTTTCTCTTCAATAGACTCCTTTTATTCTCAGGAAAAGATATACTGAATACTTCCCCCAACCAATATCCTTAACATCAACAGATGCAAAACTTTTGATAACACTCGGACAAACTCTAAACAACATGGACAGTTGAAGTGCATAGTGAATTTTGTAGAGAGAATCAAAACACAACCACACCAACTAATATGCTTCTTTTACATTTGGATCTTGATGATTTTCCATTTAGGAAACATTCAAGAAGATCAACAACAAATCTCCACACGCTGCACAGTACTTCACAAACCATACTAAATGAAAGTAGACTATAAACTACTTCCCCCTGGAAAGTTGTACCTGATGTTACACATCATAAGACTACCAAAAACGTTTTCCCCCCATTAGGTTTTTGAAACTTTCGGAAGCATCATTATGTGTCGACCATAAACTCAAAGAAGGATGTCCATAAGCAACAATCTTGAAAAGTTATGAAAGACATTGAAGAACTTTGAAAGATTTTACTTAGACTGTAAAGTACCATTGACGTTTTGTAGCTTCAATTATCCTGTAAGAATTGCTGATCACAACTCTACTCTTTTAATCTCTCTATATAACTCTTTTCCAACTCCTTATCATTATGTCGGCTATCTGTAGTGACCACTGATGGAGAAAACCCGATATGACGAACTTGAAACTAAAGTACAATCCCCCAAATTTATGACTTAAGTTGCATAATATTTTTTATGGAAAGAACTGGTGCGGAGCAAATCTCTAAGTACCATTATACCCCGACATCAAAATATAATCAAAAAAAACATACAACACCATCTTGAACTATCTACAACTAGCATATATGTGTATGACATTTGAGCCTACAACGTAACTCCTTTAAGTGATAGATATAACACTGTGACGCACTAAACGTAACTCCTACATCATGTATGACAAATATAGATCAAGTCTCATCTTTAAAACCTTAGACGCACAAGCAAAGTTATTTTAAAAATCATAAGCATCCACCAACCCCCAACACAAGAAAGATAAAAATAACGTAAAAGAGAAGAAAACCCCTTTGTGAAATCCCACTTCAAATCTCAAAATAAGTCATAGCAATCAACATCCGTAGATTCACTTTGACATTTAAATTTCAAACTAGCCTTTGTTGTGAAAATTGAATCTTGATAAAGATTAATTCTGGTCTCGTCACAAAAACAAAACAGTCACTGTGTCTTATAAACCTCAAAATTTAGTATTCCCATTACCAAAAATCCATCCATATAATTTTCATTAACCAACCCACAATATAAAAAAAAATCAACAACCACCACAAGCGATTTGACCTTACACAGACACGCCGTGAGTTAGACTTCTAAGTCAAATCCCCTTATAAGATAAATAAATACATATTACTTATAAAAATATATAGTAAGTTATAAAAATCAATGAAAATCAATGAAACCGTGAAAAGTAGTATAGAATATATACCCGGGTCCTATTTATTGCCCCAACGAGGCCGGACTTTCAAATAGGGTACAGTCGGAAAGTTAGCGAAATTTATGAATGAACTTAATGTTAAAAGGCTATAAGTAAAGCATAAATTATATCTACTAATCAATTTCAAAAACTGAATTAGAAAAACTTTGAATACAACTAAAAAAAAACTGAGAGAAGAACCCCGCTTTTAAAAAGTAAAATTTTGCAAAAAAACGTAAGAATAGGGGACGAAACGAAAGAGGATGAAAAAGGAAACGAGGAGAAAACCCTACGAACGATTTTCTATTTTTCCTAGATACTATATGAAAAAATAAAATTTTCTAAATATTTTTTTATTTAATTTTTTATAATTAAAAAACTGTTTTAATAAAAATTAAATATAAAAAATATTAAACGATTTATGAAAAATCTAAAAAAATTACAGAAAGTTGTTTAAACTATGCTAGTCCTAAGAAAATTAAAATGGGCAGAACAGCTTATCAAATAAGCTGCTAAATAAGTCCACAAGCCTCTAAGCAATAAGCATTTTTTTTAAAAAAACAAAACAAAAAGCGCTAATGATATTAAATGGATAGAGGAGTGAGACAGAAAAGTCCCTAAGGGCAAGGTGTTAAGGTGGGGTGTGCTGTTGATGAGAGGTGATGTTTCGATTCTCCAACTTACCCACCTTTTTTATATAAAGTCTAGACAACACCACCCAGTTAACTTTTACAAACCATATTAATTTACATACTCTTGTTAAGCGCCAACACCACGATACCTCATATTTTCATAACATATCACACTCTTTTCTAACAAACCCAACACAAAAGCTGGAAAATTTGCAAAAAGGACAGACGGAAATACTACACTACGCACAAGGAAGGCTCAAAGATGCTATTTTCACACATTTGATTTTAGACAAAATAAGCAAAGAAAAAGTAAATAAGTAAGGGCGTACAAAAACCCTATCCTAAAAGATAAATGCAGACACTAAAAAAAAAGCTAAAGTTAAGAAGTGAATTAGCACTAAATATGAGGAGTGGCGCAGACTTAACTATATTAAAAGCGCAAAGGCAAAAAAAAAAAGATAAGCATAACTACAGGGCTTATAAGGGGAAAAAAGCTAAAGCAAAGGAGAACCCCAGTTTAGGCAGAGGGATAAGTCCCTAACCTAAAATAAGCACTAAGTTAAAACAAAAAAATAAGACACAAGGAAAAGATGGGCAGATTCTTACTTTTTCATAAGTTCTAAAATGGAAAAACAGCTGACTAGGAGAGCTTAAAGCAAAAATAAAGACTATAGAGAAAAAGCAATCTACACATCTAAGAGATGATATCTAAACTAAATAGCAAAGCTAAAATGATAGAAAAACAAGCGCTATACAGCATTTAATAGATTAAGCCAATAAGCCAGGAAACTCAAAATAAGCTCTAAGCCTAAGCCTGCACAAAATAGTCAAAATGGGTACTTAGGGGCTAATTTTAAGTCACTCTAAAGGGACTCCTAAGGTAAATGTCCTATATAAGCTTATAGAGGGGCTTAACATTTGACTAACTCTCTACAAAAGCCAAGAACACTAAGAGTGAGGATAAAAAATAATCAATGAAAAAGGAGCACAATACACACCCCCAAAGGGTGATTGTTTTGCAACCAGGGAGGGTTTTTTGATAGTTTTTAAAGGGAACGAAAGTGAGCTTAAAAAATACCTGCTATCTTGACAAATAAGCTCAAATGAAAACAGTGAATTAAAATATATGGACATTGGCTCTCTTAAAGAATCTTAGTATGCAAAAAATTAGGAACTAAAAACTAAAATACCCATCTGGTAATTAGAGTTTAAGAAGAGGATTTGACTGAAAAAGAAAAAAAATGGCTTAAAAAATGACAGTTTATATAAAGACACAAGAGAACCTAAAAGATTCTTGCACTACTACTTTTGACACTTAAAAACAAACACAAACAAAGATTAGAAAACTGATTTGAAAATGCTCAATCCAAATAATACTTACAACTGTTTTGGAGTAACAGATGTAAAAGACATTTAAGAAAAACTCAAACACATACTCTCAAACCTACAATACTTTAGAAACCGGTTAAATATGCTTAAAAGTGGCTTGCACAAAGAGAGACAAAGACCCAATAGGTCTTTTACCTAGATTGACCCGTTTTGAAAAAATTAACCCAAACACCCCTTATCAAAGCGACAGGCAGTTTGGAGTTTTTACTTGACAGAAAAGAAGACAAAGCTTAGATAAATGTTTTAAAAACTCAAAAGCTTATAAATAAGCTTAAATAACAGAATTCAGAAGCAAACATCTTAATTGACAAATATTAAAGATAAACAGTAACTTGCACAAAATTAAAATGACTGAATTAAAATGACAATTTAATTAAAAGACAGTATTAAAACGGTATAAAGATTTTAGTTTTCAAGCTTTTGCCTTGTATACTTAAAAATTCGACAAAAAAAACCCTAACTATTACAAGCTATTTATACTAAAACTTGTTCTTGAGTCTTCTTTGAAGTGTGTTTGTTGTGTTTTCTTGGGGAGGAGAAACATAAAGCAATCTCAGCCATCCTTTTTAGCTTGTTTCCCAATCCTAATCATCACAGCCTTCAATTTTATAAGCCAATGGGCATGCTTTGGATTGCCAGCTTAGCTTTGACTCCATATGGGTGTGGGGTGAGGGATGGTGATGGGTTTTGGATGGTTGTGAACAGTGCCCAAGGTGTTGAAAGTGACAGGGTTGAAGGTGGGCAATTGGCGGGAAAGATTAAAAAGGGTGATTTGTTTGAGTGTGAGACAGGGGAGAGTTTTGAGTAATGTCAAAGTTGGCCTCTCAAGTATATGTTATAACTTGTATTGCAAGTGAAGTCCTTATGGAGTAACAGTTTGGGGAGTTGGCAGAATTAGTCCTTCCACTTGTATGGTACTCTTGCAAATTTAGTCCTTATGTGGTACAAGTTTTAGGAGTTGGCAAGAAAGGCCCCCAACTTCTTTGTGGGCTTTTTAAAGGGTAGATGGGCTTATGTTTATTGATTGGGCCTAGTAGTCTTTATATTATATACTAGTGGGTTTTCCTGGCCCATTAGATGGGTGCGGGTGGGCCTATTAAGTATTCTTCATTTACGGCATCGGTTTTGACTGTTGACTTTGGCTTCGATTTAACTTTGGTTTTTCAACGCTTTTCCATTCCGTGCTTGGTTTTGTCTGTTTTTGCTTGATTTTTCGTCCTTTTCTCGGATATCCATTTCCTGCACAATATAAATGAAAACATATAAATATAGTGTATTTTTGGTCATTTAATTCTGATTTTAATGGTGAAAGGTATGTGTAATTGAACGCATACCAAAATCCCCTATACTAAGACATTTCCGTGTCCTCACGCAATGCTATGAAGTAAGCACTTTGAAAACTATGAATCTCGATCCCCCTCGACTAATAACCTCGAAAAGTAGCTAAGTGTTTGTCAAGGAATTTAAAGACTCATAAGTTTTGAAAAGCCCCGTCTTTACCATTTTTATATATATACACTTATTCCTACACATATTTTTGTATTTTTCATTTTTCTCATTTTTTTTGTAGTTTTCATATTAATCAACTAACTAGAACGTTTGACTTTCGTTATTTTATAACTTTAAGGGATCATAGAACAAGATGCATTTCGATCCGAGAATGCCCCAAAAAGGATAAATTCATCGTTCCCGACTTTTCATTTATTCCAAACCAAGCTTAAAACGAAATCACCGTCAATTATGAGTTAAGATGCTAACACTACTCATATTTGCAACTTGTAAACTTTTCACTCCCGACAATTATTATATCTTAGGTGTATGTGCTATTTTGAATTTCAACCATGGATCAATGTTTTGCAACATTCTATGTTTCACGTTCCACCTGAGAATAATGAGTTTGAAGGCGAGATCATCCCATGTAGCGACTTTCGTCTCGGCACATCCCAACCTTGCGGTTAAGTAACCAGGCTTTTGACACCCCACAGAGACTAGTATCGGGACTCACGGACCTTAGGTTTCATAAGCTCTTAGGTTTTCCGTATGCACATAGCTTATAAAATAGAATAGCCAAAGTTCAAAAGCATATTTGAATTTAACAAAAAGAGATCTTTTATTCACACTTAATATTAACTATTTATGCAATTTGTAACCCTCGACCTTTTAGAAGGCTGCAACATCGGTTGTGAGCCGGCAAGATGCAGCAAACTTTTATCAGTCTTGGATTATTATTATTACTATGGGCTTTCTTTAGAAGGCTGTAACATCGGTTGTGAGTTGGCAAGATGCAGCAAACTTTTATCAGCCCACAGTTTATATTTTTCATCATTTTCTCTTTTTTTTATATATATAGGGAAAACGTTTTTTTTTTGAAAAATTCAAGTATAAATTTGAACTAAGGCTAAAGTTTTTGCTATATACTACATAAAAATTATTGATTTAAGTTTAATTTCCAAAAGTAGCACGTATATTAATCAGGTTAGAATCTTATGGGAGAAAAAGCAACAAATTACATACATGAGCTCTTAAGATTTCCAAATAATCATTGTTTAGCATCCAACTCATACTTAACACTATTATTTTTCGTTCTTCGCAAATATTCACGAACGCTTAGTGATAAGTGCTTAATTACACATATCTTTTACCTCTAAAAACGAGCTTAAATGACCAAAAACAGACAAAAACTG
>BQNB010085443.1:0-26832 GCA_026074375.1 Tanacetum coccineum | reverse complement strand
ACGATAACAACCCCCGAGTCTTGCCTATAATACTACTACAACGGTTAGGTACTCTGCCTAGGGAGTTGTAAAACTTCTTTTTGAAGTCTTACGACACGCGCATCATTGCGTCCTCATCCAAATTACTTATGCACAGTATGCAGATAAAGATACGTACTTCGCTTCCGCAGTTGACATAGCTATACAATCTTATTTTTTCAACGACCAACTGACTAGCTTGTCTCCCAGAAATTGGATTCCTCTAAATGTGCTCTTGTAGTCATTATGACACCCTGCTAGATCTGCATTTGAATATGAAATTAGCTCAAATCCAGAATACTTCAAGTACTACAAACCCTTCGAGTACCACAAACCCATGTTATAGGTTTTCTTAAGGTAACGAAAGATTCTTTTGACCTCTTTGAGGTGTTTCTCGGTTGAGCGTACCTGATAACATGCACATACAAATGTTGCAAAGGCAATATCTGGTCGACTTGTAGTGAGATACATGAGTCCCCCGATCATACTAAGGTACCCTATAAATCTGCATCAATTCTAGTTGTAGTCATTGGTGCACTTATGTAATCACACCTATCTATACCATGCTTTTTAAGAAGCTCCAGAGTGTATTATAAGTGGTTAATGAAGATTCCACAGGGGGATTGATGAACCTGAAGTCCTAAGAAGAACTTCATCTCACCCATCATTGACATTTCAAAATTATTTTTCACTAGTTTTGCAAATCTGTTTGGGAAAGCCGGATTTGTTAAACCAAAAATTATGTCATCGACATATACGTAAACTAATAAAATGTCATCCCTGTGTCTTCTTATGAACAATTATGATCAACAATACATTTTGTGAAATGGTAGTCAATCAAGAATGAGGAAATCTTGTCATACCATGCTCTAGGGGCTTGTTTAAGACAATATAGAGCTTTCTTAAGACAATAAACATGATTAGGAAAGTATAGGTCTACAAAACTATCAGGCTGACTTACAAAAACTTCTTTTTTCAGTGGTCCACTAAGGGATGTAGTCTTTACATCCATCTGGTAGATAGTAAGATTCTTGTGAGCCGCGTATGGCACGAATATTCTAACAGCTTCGAGTCATGCTACTAGAGCAAATGATTCCTCAAAGTCTATTCCCACTTGTTGACTATAACCCTTGGCAACGAGACAATATTTATCCTGAATAACAATGTTTTCAGCATCCGTCTTGTTTTTTCAAACCATTTGACTTTGATTACATTTCTGTCATTAGTTCTTTCAACAAGTTCCCACACATCCCATCATTTGAACTGATTCAGCTCATCTTGCATTGATTCGATCCAGCTGTGATCAAGCATAGCTAACTTGATGTTGGTAGGTTATGTAGTACTCACTGTTAATGCATACATACACATCTTTGCATCAGTGTGGAGTCTACTTCTTGTTGTAATAGGCTTTGAAGGGTTACCAATCACTTGTTTAATTGGATGATTCTTAGTCCATATATTAGTGAAGCGATGTTATTGGTGAAACTCATGCATATATGATGGGTCCTGGTAGTTTGAAGATGACTCAGCTTCTTTGAACTCAGGAGTTGCGAATGGGTTCATGAAAGTGTTACCATCAAGTTTTGCAACATCTTCTTGAACTTTTTAATCAGAATGATTCTCAAAGACCAGAGTTGTTGGTTTATTTGCAACTGGTTCTTCTGATGGGCATACTATCTGAGGAGCATAATGGTCTTCAACAATGATTAAAGAAGATGGAGTGTCTTCATTATCAAGAGTATTTACAATGGAATTATCTGACACTTTTAGAGTTCTTGTCGCATAATATTATTCATACAGAGGACCAAATAAGTTATCCAAGTCTTTTTTTGATGGTATTTCATTCACTTCTTCTGATGAATCTTGAAAATTTGAGAAGTTGAAACCGGGTCCTAAATTGTTGCATTCATAAGCCATCGTTGTGAGTTCATCAAATTTTACGTGAATGGTTTCCAATATTTTTCTCGCTCGGCGATTATAAATGTGAAACCCTCTTAATGACTCTGAATAACCAACAAAGATACCAATGTCTGCTTTTGGCCTCATCTTCCCAAGATCATCACGATCAATTGGTCAGGTAACATAAAGAACCAACAGCATGAAAGTATTGAACATTGGGTTTTCAACCCTTAATCAGCTCATAAGGTGTTTTGTTGTACCTTGTGTGTACAAGAGAGTGATTTTGAGTAAAACAAGCTATGGAAATTGCTTCGGCCCATAGAAATTCAGGTAATTTTGAAAAAATGAGCATTGTTCTGGCAGCCTCTACAAGTGTTTGATTTATACGTTCAACAACATCATTCTGCTGAGGCATTCGAGCAATTGACATTTGATGCATGATGCCTAGATTTTCCTAATAAGACCTCAGTTTGTCATTTTTGAACTCAGTTACATTATCAGACCAGACTTTCAGGATTTGAACCTTCATATTTCATTGGATCTGAGTAATGAACTTTATGAACATCTCTGGAGTCTCATCTTTTGTTTGAAGAAAATATACCCAAGTGTATCGAGAGTAATCATCGACAATAACTAGAATATATCTTTTTCCATTAACAATTTCAACCCGCATTGGTCTACACAAATCCATATGAATTAATTCAAGTTTGGAAGTTATACTCGAAATCAACTTAGGTGGAAATGTGGCCTTTTTACTCTTTTCTTGTTTATAAGCAGAACATAAGTGATCTTTGTCATACTTAAATCTCGGAAGCCCATCAACTAGATCTTGTTTAGTGAGATGATTAATGGTGCTGAAATTTCAATAAGAACGTCGTTTGTGCCATAACCATGATTTTGTTGACGTGACTTTGGACATTAAGCAAACTGGAGAAGAAGTCATCGTTTCAGAAATAGAGATGGTGTAGAGATTGGAATCACGTGATCCAGTAAGTAAATCTTCACCCTCTAAATTCCAAACATAACAAGTGTTACAACAAAAGGCAACTTCAAGATCTCCATCACAAAATTGTCCGACCGAGAAAAGATTGTGTCTGAGGCCCTCAACATAGTACACGTAACATATCGTGAGATTTCCTTGAACATAATCTCCATATCCAATGATTGCAGCGAAGTTGTCATTTCTAAAGCGGACTGTGTCTGATGTGTTTCAAAAGCTTTAAATTTATAATGACTGAAAATACCAATTTTATTATTGGGAAACACACGGGTAAAAGTATAACCCACGTATATAGTATAATCTTTTTAGGTAAGACCATGTCGTCCACAGGGATTTGAGTAGTATTCTAATAATAAAAAAAACAGACTTTAACAATTTTGTAAATAACTTTTTACTAGTAATAATAAAGATGACTACTCGGATAGTTAAAAATAATTTATAAGTGTTGGAAATGATTAAGACCTCGAAGATGAAACCTTAACTTATAAAAAGGATTTCGCGTTAGAAATTTTTTTCACAAATTAACTTAATTAACTCAAGACTTATATTTAGTAGACTAGACCAAATGTGTCACTCAAATAGTTTAGTTACTTATTATATCAAAGCTTATTTTGTTTACCAATTTACAAAAGTGGATTTCTTGGCGCAGACGATAAAGATCATATACAAATCTTTAAAACCACATAGATCATAACGGGCCTTTCGACCTATACCGATATGATTATATAATCTAAGTTGATAAGCAAAATCTGATAAGATAAGATATAACAGGATTGCAACATAAGCTTGAGATTAAAAAGATCGCGATCATACTAAACACTTATTCATTATCACAACGTCACCGAGTAGTCATGAGAGATTTAGCCTCTCATGGCTATGAGTTTCATAACATAAGATGATTCAACATGAATTTCCATTATTCCAATATACTAATATGATATTCTACTTCGTTCGTGATCGTTTGATCTTAAATCTTCAAAAGGGTGTGGTGTTTATGGTGTCTTGGTTATATGGGTGGAATGGATGAAGAATTTCTAATGAGATGATTGAGAAATGGAGAGAGTAAGGATTTGTGGGATGGATTGAGAGAGAAAATTCGTCCTCTATTTATAGGCTGAAAATGGGTGAAAAGTGCGGCGCACACATATATTTGTGCGGCGCACTTGGTGATTAAATGCGAAGGTAATAAATGTTTAGTGGAGAAGTGTGGCGCACAAGATAATTTTTGCCGCATACTTAGGGTGTTAATGCAGTAGAATTAATGTCTTCATTAATTCTTCATAGTTAGATGGGAAGTGTGGTGCACTAGTGATAAGTGCGGCGCACTTACAGACTTTGAGAGGAAGTGTGACGTACTATTGATAAGTGCGGCGCACTTACAGACTTTTCAGCTTGAGATTTTGTTCTTTTCGTATATCTTGATTTCCAATATATATAAACACTTAAACTTTGTTCCTTTTTATCTTGAGATGTCTTCTATTGAACCTGCAAGTAGTTCATGCTATTAAGTATCGAAAGTTCATGAAAAATGATTAAATATATACAAATAACGCCACCGAAAATATGTATAATTTGGGCGTTATCAAATCCCTCCACACTTAGCTGTTGCTTGCCCTCAAGCAATCAAAGCAAGAAAATAAAATCATTTACCGTGACGTGGAGAAAATTTGGATTTTATAAGTGTTTACAGGTTTAGATAACTTTTTAGGCAATGACATATAACTAAGCACCTCACATAGGGAATGTGTTTGATTTAAAATTCACTCAGTTCACTCAGATAGGGTTTTATATATATTTCTGTGGAGACACTTAATTTGCACAGACATAATGTAGACAGCTACCATAGGCTTATACATGATACATAAACCTGACCGAAGGGGCGGAACACTTGAATATGAAAAGCAGGAGCAATTACTAGTTTTCATTGCAGAACTTAATCCTTTATTTCTTGAACTTTACAATATAATCCACACACACCATTATTTTACCAAGGCTCGACAACAAAGAACTTTTTAACTACTTACTTAGGTATTTTAGGCAACATAGCACTAAAAGAGGAAGTACATGCAAGAACATTGAACTTGCGGGATTCATAACATATGATTAAATCAGGATTTGGTCTAGTAAAGATGATCAAGCACAAGTTCTAGAGCTTCTAAATTACTGGCTCACTCATAATAATTATCAACCAATACCATTGTTCCAGAAAAGGTGACAAAACCACATATACACATCCATAACGATGGAATAGATAAATATTATTCTCACTCTTAAATCGAACACGCTAAAAGGCAATCAATGTATCTTAGCTTAGGTACCAAAGGTGGGTACCCGAATATTCTAAAGGCTTATAATGCTCACAATTTAGTGGGTTGATTTTTGTGCTAGTTAAAATGTCAATCCGTTTGGATTTGCCTTACTAAAAACATTTTTTATTTTGAAAGCATTGGTTTGGTAAAAAAAATTAAAGGGCAAACATGAAGGGATATGATTAATTTTTTCTATTTGGCTCCTCTCCACACTTAAGTTGAACATTAAGGGAAAACGGTACTTCCTGGGCCATAGAGATATGTAGCTGCGAGAGAGCTATCCTTTAGCAGACTTCATAATTTTCCAAATCTTTAAGCTATATTACCTGCATAAAAGTAAATAAAAAAGCACACAAAAAGAAAATATTTTTGTTTTTATAGAAAATAAATAAAGGATATGAATGGAAAAATGGAGGAGGGACTCCTCCACACTTAAGTGAAGCACGGGTTACCCCGAGAAGCGCTTAATTTTTAAAAGAGTCGTTAGCTAGACTCGAACTTGGTGAGTCATTCTTTGGGAAAAATGGAGTAACTGCTTCCCTTTGGTCATTATAGTCTTCTTCTTCATCATGATATAGTTTGATTCGATGGCCATTAACAATAAATGTTTCTCCATCTTTTCCATAGAGTTCAACATATCCGGATGGATATTGACGTTTCACTACATATGGTCCTAGCCAACGAGATCTGAGTTTCGGTTGTTTGAATTTATACTTTGAGTGAAAGAGCAGAACCTTGTTTCTATGTTTGAATTCTTTTCTCATTCTTAGTTTTCTATCGTGCCAGACTTTGGTTCTTGCTTTGTATAGACGAGAGTTTTCATAGGATTGATGTCTAAGTTCGTCTAATTCGTGTAATGGAACATTCGTTTTTCACCAGCAACGATTAGATCTGGATTACAATGCTTCAAGGCCCAGTATGCACGATGTTCAATTTCAAATGGTAAGTGGCAGTTCTTTCCATATATGAGTTTATAAGGTGTGGTACCGGTAGGTGTTTTGTAAGCAGTACTAAAAGCCCACAGAGCGTTATCAAGTTTTCTTGACCAAATAGTAGGATTGTCTTTAACAGTCTTTTCAAGAATTCTTTTAAGAGCTCTGTTTATGTTTTCAACCTGACCACTAGTTTGAGGGTGATATGATGTAGAGAAACGGTGGTTAACTCCATATCTTTTCATCGTTTTTCCATTATTTTGTTGCAAAAGTGAGTACCTCGATCATTGATTAGAGATTTGGGTGTTCCAAAATGGCAGAATAGTTTCTTTAAGAAGGTGAAAACAACTCGGGCATCATTGGTTGGTAAAGCCTGAGCTTCGGCCTATTTAGATACGTAATCAATAGCGACAAGAATGTATTCAAACTTATGTGATTTTGGGAATTGTCACATAAAGTCAATACCCCATATATCGAAAATTTCACATACTTGGATGTTGTTAAGGGCATCTCATCACGTTTTGATATATTTCCCGTCTTTTGCCATGCTTCGCAAAGTTGAACTAGAGTATGAGCTTATTTTATGATTGTTGGCCATTAAAATCCTGAATCTAAGACCTTTTTAGCGATTATATTGGGTCCATAATGTCCACCAGTTGGTTTGTGGTGACATTGATCTAAAATTGCTCGGGTGGCTGGTCCTGATACACAACGTCTGATCATTCCATCAAAACATACTTTGAAGACATAGGGTTCCTCCCAGAAGTAATGTTTGAGGTCAAAGAAGAATTTGTTCTTTTGTTGATACGTTATCCCTTTTGGTATAATATCAGCTACCAGGTAGTTTGCAAAATCTACGAACCATGGTTCATGTTTGGTGTTAATTTCCATAAGGGTTTCTCCAGGAAAGTTATCATCAACACCACTGTCATCACTTGACTCGTCATTTTCAATTCAGGACAAGTGGTCAGCTGCGACATTTTTTGTTCCTTTTCTATCCTTGATTTCTATATCAAATTCTTGTAAGAGTAGTATCCAACGTATAAGATGTGGTTTAGCATCTTGTTTCTTGAATAAATGCTTTAGAGCTGAGTGATCGGTGTGAACGATAGTTTTTGATAGAATAAGGTAGGATCTAAATTTGTCTAATGCAAAAACTACAGCCATAAGTTCTTTTTTGGTTACGGTGTATTTTTGTTGAGCGGGATTTAGAGTTTTGCTTGCGAAATATATCGGGTGAAAGTTTTTTCAATCTTTTAGACCTAAGACAGCTCCAAATGCGAAATCACTTGCATAACACATAAGTTCAAACGGAAGATTCCAGTTTGGGCTTACGATCACTGGAGCACATGTGAGTTTCTCTTTTAATATGTCGAATGCTTTTTGACATTCATCGTTGAATTCAAATGGAATATCTTTTTTAAGCAACTTAGTTATAGGTCTGGCAATTTTTGAGAAATCTTTAATGAAACGTCAATAAAAATCGGTATGTCCGAGAAAGCTTCTAACACCTTTGATGTTAGTAGGGGGCGGAAATTTTGAGATTACGTCGATTTTTGCTTTGTCAACTTCAAGTCCTGCGCTAGACACCTTGTGTCCAAGCATAATTTCTTCTTTGACCATGAAGCGACATTTTTCCCAGTTTAGGACAAGATGAGCATCTTTACAACGCTGGAACATTTTATCAAGGTTGTTTAGGCATTTGTCGAAAGAGTTTCAGAAGACGGAAAAATCGTCCATGAATACTTCAACGGATTCTTCGATCATGTCATGAAAGATTGCCAACATGCATCTTTGGAATGTAGCTCGGGCATTGCATAGCCCGAAAGGCATTCGCCTATAAGCGTATGTTCCGAAAGGACATGTGAATGTTGTTTTTTCTTGGTTCATAGGATCAATGGTGTTTGAAAATATCTAGAAAAACCATTGAGGAAACAAAAATATTTATTTCATGCGAGTCTTTCCAACATTTGATCCATAAATAGCAAAGGAAAATGATCTTTTGCGGTTGCTTCATTGAGTTTAAGATAATAGATGCATACTCGCCAACCCGTAACGGTTCTTGTTGGAACAAGTTCATCATTTCCGTTTGTGACAACTGTAATACCACCCTTCTTTGGTACACAGTGAATATGACTAACCCAGGGACTATCGGCAATCGAATAATTAATACTGGTATCCAAGAGTTTCAAGTTTTCTTTCTTAAAAACTTCTTGCATGTTTGGATTTATCCTTCTTTAGTTTTGGACAACTGGTTTCTTGTCATCTAGAAGTTGTATTTTGTGTTTGTAGAATGATGGACATATACCAGGAATGTCTGTTGTTTTCCAAGTAAAGGCTTCCTTATGTTTTTAAGGACAGATATAAGTTTACTTTTGTTTTGAGCAGATAGTTGAGATGATATGATTACAGGGAGAAAAGATGGTTCTTCCAGGAATACATATTCCAAATTATTAGGAAGGGGTTTAAGTTTAAGGTCCGTAGGAGGTTCTTTGAGAGATGTTTTGATTTTATAATCGGTGTTGATGGTGATTTTTTTAATGGTGGTTCTTCGGTATCGGATTCAGATTCAAAATTTTCATCGACAGTCATTGCCATGAATTCATTGAATTAGAAGAAAATTTCTTCTTCGAGAAGGGTTCCTTCGATGAAATGGAGGATTTTTCATCCTTCCTCTAGAAGAGCGTCGAAATCTTCTTCTAGGATCTCATCGATAACATCGATACTAAAACAGGTATCATCGTTTGAGTAAGAGTGTTTCATCGCAGAATCGATATTAAAGATCATTTGTTTAGTCCCAACTCCAAGATTGAGTTGTTTCTGTTTAACTCGAATAACTGCATCAACAGTGTGAAGAAAAGGTCGTCCCAAGATGAGGGGAACTTTGTTGTCTTCTTCCATTTCAAGAATAACGAAATCAGCAGGAAAGGTGAATTTACCAACTTCAACGAGCATATTCTCAGCTATTCCAACAGGGTATTGGAATGATCTGTCGGCTAATCTTACACTCATTTTGGTAGGTTTAAGAGTTTCTAGAGATAATTTTGCATATAAGGAATATGGCATAAGGTTAATGCTAGCACCAAGATCGGCCAAAGCATTGCAAGAGAAAGTTTTGTTGAAATTACGTGGAATAAGGAAACTTCTTGGGTCTCCAAGTTTTGGTGGAACTTTATTCTGGATCATCGTTAAACTTTCATCGCTAAGGAAAGCGGTAGAAATTTGTTCGATTGTATGTTTGTTGCTTATGAGTTCTTTAAGGAATTTTCCATAGTTAGACATTCTGGCTAAGACGTCGACAATGGAAGGTACATTGATTGGAAACTGCTTCCGGTCAAGCGAAAATTTATCGGTATTGGGCCTCCCCCACCCCCACCCCCCCCCAACCCCCCCCCCCCCCCACCCCCCAACCCCCACACCCTCCCCCCCCCCCCCCCCCCCCCCCCACCTCACCACCCCCACCCCCCCCCCCCCCCCCACCCCCCACCCCTCCCACCCCCCTCCCTCCCCCTCCCCCCCGCCCCCCCCACCCCCCCCTCTCACCCCCCCCCCCCCTCCCCCCCCCCCCCCCCATCCCCCCCACTACACCGCTCCTCCCCCCCCCCCCACCCCCCCCCCCCCCCCCCCACCTCCCCTCCCTCCCCCTCCCCCCCCCATAATGGGGCCCTCCCCCCCCCCCCTCCCACCTCCCCCCCAACCCCCCCCCCACCCCCCCACCCCCACCGCCTTCCTCCCCCCCCCCCCCCCCCCCCCCCCCGACCCCCCCCCCCACCCCCCCCCTCCCCCCCCCCCCCCCCCCACACCCCCCCCCCCACCCCCCCCCCCCCCCACTCCTCTCCCCCCCACCCCCAACCCCCCCCCTCCCCCCCCACCCCCCCCTCCCCCCCCCCCACCCCCCTCCCTCACCCCCCCCCCCCCCACCCCCCCCCACCCTCTCCCCCCCCACCCCCACCCCACCCCACACCCCACCGAGACGTCTGCGCGGGTCCGGCGGCGGGCGGCGGCGCGGGGTGCTATGGCCCGTGTGCGCGGCCCCCCCACACGTCTCGTGTGTCTCTCTGGGACCACCGGTCCCCCTGCCCCCGTTCCTGTGAGCGCGCGCGCCCCCCCCCCCCCCCCCCTCCCCCACCCCAGTCCTCCCCCCCATTTGGGCCTACCACCCCCCCCCCCACCCCCCCCCCCCACCCTTGGGCCTCCCCCCACCCCCCCCCCCCCCCCCCCCGGTCTCCAAGTTTTGGTGGAACTTTATTCTGGATCATCGTTGAAATTTCATCGCTAAAGAAAGCGGTAGAAATTTGTTCGATTGTATGTTTGTTGCTTATGAGTTCTTTAAGGAATTTTCCATAGTTAGACATTCTGGCTAAGACGTCGACAAGAGGTACATTGATTTGAACGGCTCGGATCATGTCGAGAAATTTTCGGTATTGGGCCTCTGTTTTTTCTTTTCTAAGGCGTTGAGGATATGGAATTTTTGGTTTGTATGGTTTGGGCAACGCTGTTTCTTTGATTGGTTTTGTAGGTTGAGTTTTTGGTTGTGGTGTAGGTTCATCGTCTTCATCATCGCTATCGAAATTGATAGGGTTTTTGGAATTATTCTGTTGATCATCCGGGTTATCTGGTGGATTATATGATTTACCACTCCTTGTGAATACAGCATTTACATACTCATTATGAGCTTGCGGTGGTTGGTAAGCTTTGCTACCTCGCGGGTTTGGTTGAGTGTTGCTTGGAAGAGATTCAGAAGGTCGACTAGATTGCTTGTCAGCGAGTTTGTCAAACTTATTTTTGAGATTTTCGATTGAAGCTTGATGATTTTTGGCTACTGTTTCGCGTTGAGTTTTGAGGTCCATAAATGTTTCTTTGACAAAGGCGTTGGTTGATTGCTGAGACTTCATGAAATCATTGAATTGTTTATGAAGATCATAAGGTTTATCATCGGTATTGGATCGGTAGTTGTCTCGGTTATAGTCATTCCGTCCGCTTGAACGCCAATTATCGCGATTCGAGTCTCGGTCGCGGTAATCATTGTAAAAACGAGTCTTACGGAAAGTTTGCATGAATTTAGCTTATTCCTCACGGAAATAGGTATGTCATCATCGTCAAGATTAGGTGTTGGTTGTTTAGCTCGAGATTGGAGTTCTTTGTACTGAGCATCCATTTTTATGGTCATGGCATCCATTTGGGCCATAATTTTGTTAGTGTCGGTATTACTGTTACCTTCATCGGCGAAAGCAACAGTTTTCTTAAGAGATGATTTGGTTTTTTAATTTTTAGCCCAATCGAGCTTGAGTAAGACTTTATCTTCGAGAAGCTGATAAGCTTTATTTGGTGTTTTATAGAGAAAATTACCACCAGCTACGGCATTTACAACTTCTTGGGTTATTTTGTTGAGACCATGATAAAAGATTTTGATAATATTGCCTTTGGATAGATTATGACCATGGAAGTTTCAGAGCATTTATTTCATACGAAGCCAAGCATCGGTTAGAGATTCATTTTTATGTTGGGAAAAAGCATGAATTTCTCCGAGGAGTCGGTCGAAAAGAGCTGGGGGAAAGAATCGGCTAATGAAAGCAGTTCGAAGTTCATCCCACGTTTCAATAGTTCCTTCATTGAGTTCGTCCAGCTATGTTTTTGCTTCTCCAGTGAGTGATAGGGGAAACATCATCAGACGGACAGCTTTATTTTTAGTATCTCTGTATTTAAACATATAGTAGATTCCGAGGAATTCATGAATGTGTTTATGAGGATCGGTTTTGGTTCTACCATCAAATTGGTTTCCTTTGACAAGGGTAAAATGGTTCCCTTTAATAGCAAACTCATTTGCGGTTTCAGGAATAGTGATTGCGGAACCGGGAGTCGGAGCGACAACACGGTCGGCAACCCACATGGGTTCATCATCCATTGGATCGTAATTTCAAAGAATATCAAGAAAGTGACGGAAGTAATTGATGTTGAGAATTGGTGGATAGACAATTCTCGGGTGTTGAGGTGGATTGTTTCTTTGATCGTATGGAACTCTTCTGTTTCGTTGACGAAGTCTTCGATTCAGAGTGCGTTCAGATTCGGGTAAAGGTTCAACAAGTTCAGAATTGGAAGCACGTGTATGCATCCAAAGGAGAAATTGTTTGGGTCAGTTTTCCAGAAAACTATACGGCGGTTTTTTGAAAAAGAGGTGGAGTTAAAGTAATTTTCCAGGGTTGACTACAGAATAGCTTAAAAATCCCTGACAACAATGCCAAAAACTTTGATGTGTTTCAAAAGCTTTTAATTTATAATGACTGAAAATACCAATTTTATTATAGGGAAACACACGGGTAAAAGTATAACCCACGTATATAGTATAATCTTTTTAGGTAAGACCAGGTCGTCCACAAGGATTTGAGTAGTATTCGAATAATCAGAAAAATAGACTTTAACAATTTTGTAAATAACTTTTTACCAGTAATAATAAAGATGACTACTCGGATAGTTGAAAATAATTTATAAGTGTTGGAAATGATTAAGACCTCGAAGATGAAACCTTAACTTATAAAAAGGATTTCTCATCAGAAAATATTTTCACAAATTAACTTAATTAACTCAAGACTTATATTTAGTAGACTAGATTAAATGTGTCACTGAAATAGTTTAGTTACTTATTATATCAAAGCTTATTTTGTTTATCAATTTATAAAAGTGGATTTCTTGGCACAGACAATAAAAATCATAGACAAATCTTTAAAACCACATAGATCATAACGGGTCTTTCGACCAATACCGATATGATTATATAATCTAAGTTGATAAGTAAAAACTGATAAGATAAGATATAACAGGATTACAACATAAGCTTGAGATTAAAAAGATTACGATCATACCAAACACTTATTCATTATCATAATGTCACCAAGTAGTCATGAGAGATTTAGCCTCTCATGGCTATGAGGTTCATAACATAAGACGATTCAACATGAATTTCCATTTTTCCAATATACTAATATGATATTCTACTTCGTTCTTGATCGTTTGATCTTGAATCTTCAAAAGGGTGTGGTGTTTATGGTGTCTTGGTTATATGGGTGGAATGGATGAAGAATTTCTAATGAGATGATTGAGAAATGAAGAGAGGAAGGATTTGTGGGATGGATTGAGAGTGAGAATTTGTCCTCTATTTAAAGGCTGAAAATGGGTGAAAAGTACGGCGCACACAGATATTTGTGCGGCATACTTGGTGATTAATGCGAGGGTAATAGATGTTTAGTTGAGAAGTGCGGCGCACAAGATAATTTGTGCGGCGTACTTACGGTGTTAATGCAGTAGCATTAATGTCTTCATTAATTCTTCATAGTCAGATAGGAAGTGTGGCGCACTACTGATAAGTGCGGCGCACTTACAGACTTTGAGAGGAAGTGTGGCGTACTACTGATAAGTGCGGCGCACTTACATAATTTTTAGCTTGAGATTATGTTCTTTTCTTGTATCTTGATTTCCAATATATATAAACACTTAAACTTTGTTCCTTTATATCTTGAGATGTCTTCTAGTGAACCTGCAAGTAATTCATGCTATTAAGTAACGAAAGTTCAAGAGAAATGATTAAATATATACAAATAACGCCACCAAAAACGTGTATAATTTGGGCGTTATTAGTGCCCATGAATTTCTTAACAAAATTTCTTAGCAGTTTAAGATTCCTAGTCATGTGCTTTGAACATTCGCTATCAACAATCCAAAGAATAATCTTCATCACCTGCATCACGTGAAATAAATTTGGATGGAGGATTGGACAGTTTGGCTACCCATTTCTGAGTGGTGACCGGTGTTTTAGAGTAAGTTCTAGCACTAGGACTACTCTTAGAAACATTAGGTGATTTTTGTGCAATTAGACTCTTGGGTGACCTGAAGCTTGTTTGGCTTTCAAACCATTTTTGTCGCTTCCTACTTGTTGCAATTTTGTTTTTCATGTAAGTGCTAAGTGTCCTACTTTGTCTAGATTCTAGAGTTAGTGATGAAGCACGAGAGACCTTATTTGTTGCTTGTAAGGGTGAGCAACACTGATGACATCAAATAACGTTACTTTTATAGCATCATTTATCCCATGTTTCTTACCCATTTCATATAAATTATTGCGAGAATTGGTACTTAATCATTTATATTTGAGATTTACAGTAATTATGGAGTACTTTATGAAGATTAGCTAAAAGGCACGCATTTGGAGCTTAAACGAAGAAATCTAAAGAATATTGTTCTGACATTTAATACACCGTATCCATAAAGGAAGATACGACGTATCTGTGCCTGCACTTCACAAGAAACCACGAAGAATTAAAGTGTTATACTCCGTATCCAGAAGACTTCTATACGCCATATCCTATATTGAGTAATTAAATATTCTGGAAGATATTGAACGTGGTCCCAACTCCAAGAAAACCCCCAATACGCTGTATTGACCACAACAAATACGGTGTATCGAAGAAATTCTAGACACTATAAATAGAAGACTTAAAAACAAGTTTTAGGTGTGCTTGATCATATTAAAGATGCTTTTAAGCACCAAGTCTGATTTTCAGAAGATCTAAGAAGCCAAGAAGTCCCTGCAAAGTGTTCTAATCGATGGGAAAACTCTTATAATCTCTACACTCCACTATACGTGTTCGGTTAGCATTATGTTTAATTGTTCATCTATGATTTCTCGTATTGTTACAATGACTATCGGCTAATACCTTTAGGTATTAGCCATGTTTATGATAATATAATGTTTTGATTTGTCTTTATATCGATTGTTTCTTATTAGTTGCATGTTGATTATGTTTATCACTTCATATCCATTTATGTGCTTAATTATGTGTTTTACCTATCATTCAACTGGGTCCAGTCCTACATATTTAATGCGCTACAACTTTCGTGTTGTGTGGGTGTAGGCTAAGAGTTCGGGATAGAAGCACATAACGCTTATTTATATAGATAGACTAATAGGATCACTAATAGAATGTGTAGAATATGCTAGCAATCTATAACACCAAATAACTATAAAGAAATTCTAGAAAGAGAAAGTGGATGGGAGGAAGGTTCTAGTGAGAGAAAGTAAGAAAGAATGAAAGATTAGATTATGTGTAAAAGAACCAACCAACCAACACCCTCTCCATGTGTGGAGAGGGTATTTATACATCATAGTAACCGGCCATGGGCTTTGCTTATGGGCTTTTTATGTGTCTTAGGCCCGGTTAGCTTACTAATATTACCTTTGACTAATCTACGAGCTACGACTAACTATATTGGTAGTGACCGATACTTTTTTTGTTTCTAACAATCTCCCTCTAAGGGAGGTCACTCCAATTTACAGAAACTTAAACCTAGCATACTATGCTTTGACTTTAGTCTTGAGCTCGTAGTCTTTAACTTTAATCTTTAACTTGTGATATGTCGTAGTGATCTTTGACTTTTAGGCTTCAACTTATATCTTTGACTTGATAGAATGTGATCTTGAACTTCTTGAGATCATCAACCAAACATAACCTCTTTTACATCGTCTTATAATCTTGCCATCTTGTGATCTTGTGACTTTGGACCAACATGCTCATACTTTTCTTGATATGAGAACTTGAAAGCTTTAAGGATGCGTTTATCTTAAATTTCTTTAACACTTAGTCGCTTCAAGAAGGACATATAGTATCACAGTAGCGGAAGTCTTGAAACATGTACTTGAGCTTTCATGATGTCTTTATAAATGTTGGTCGAGTATGAGCATGTGGTTATGAATCTTTGAGTCTACTGGAACCAGGTACCTCCACGTCCATCTTTATATATTCCTGAAATAAAACAGTTAGCAATAAATCTGGGGGACGAATATGGCTTTGTCATTCGCCTGTGTTTAGTTGGAGTAACCTTCGAATCTGTGAGGATCGACCTGTGATCAGGTAGATTCAATTTAAGAAGAATCTCCTTGAGAGGATTTCTAGCTTAAGTATTGAATCTTTCTAACACATATGTATTAGATTCTTCTTACTCATCATGTTCTCATTACCGGAACTTCTCAAAGCAGACAGCACGGTATAAGTGAACAAGCGAGTTACTATCTCACCGATTGAAATAAAAACTGATTTAAAAAATCAATCGACATGTCACTTACTAAAGTGTTTTTGTGACACATCGAGAGTTTTAACCATTTCAAAATTTACCAATCGTCAATTCATATCCTGGAACAAGTTTGATTCAAATAGAATCGCACCATCGTTTCTTTCCAGTTGTCACAAGCTTGATTCGTATAGAATCGCACAAGTCACCTACCATGAGCTTGTTTGATGTTGGCTCAAGCAGGATTTCCATCTTCACTGTGAATACTTACGTATCACTCGGATGTTCTGGCAAAATCACAAGGATAATGCGTAGGACTCTTAATATATTTCTTGTTATTCACATTGTGTGACATAGCAAGCATAAATTTGACAAGTGTCCTAATGAGATTTATGGATGATCTCGTTTGGCTCTAGACTCAATAGTGCACTTTGGTTTTAGTGATCGAAGGCTGGAGCAGACTGCCACCTTTTCAATACCAACTAACTCGGAGTAAGAAAGTTGATAGAAATGCGTGTAATCTCCGTGAGAAATGAAACATAAATCTTTTGAGAGATTCTGAGTGGCTAGGGAGGGTTGTGCATTGCATCACTGGGTCCATGATGTCAGTCTTCAATGTCAGTAATCATCTTTGTGATTCTTGACATCAGATGTATTGACCCAGTTTCTGCCTAAGTGTAAGGAGGGCTTCTTTCTTTTCACCCTTTATCTTAACTTTTCTTTTTAATTCTTCAACCCCTTCAGCGCTTACCGAGACTTCATAACTAGTACCTTGTTGGGTTTGTTCCAGTACTAGCTCCATCTCAGTCGGCACTCTTCCCTTATTCTCACTTTTACTCCTTTTTTCATACCTAAGGACTACTACACTATCTAGTGGAATATCCCTGGGTAGATCCCTCCGGTTCTGGCTGGATCATGGGAATGAATACCTAAACTTAACCACCTTATAACTCCAATGCAGTAATATAAATGGTCGGTCTTTGGTACTTCTACATTTCAGCCAATCACATAACCATTTGCTCCCCCTTTATATGTGCATCGATTAATCGAAAGAGTTTAGCACATATATGGGATAGCGTACACTTGAGATCTTAAAAATCACATTATTAGCCATATATTTTAATCACATTTTCTCCCCTTATCAAAAATATTAAATCACTTGATATTTTGGATATCAATTGATTTAAATATAACTGATTTTGGGGAAAGAATGTCCAATTATTAACGAGCCGCAATAGGAACATATTAATGCTCCCCCTCAATTTTTGAGGAAATTATGTGGTCTTTGAGTACGTTAATTTGAAATTTTTTGAATTTACTAAGAAATTCTTGAAAAGTCGTACTTAAACACAATATAAGCCTAATTATAGTCTACACTACTTATTTACATATTCACAAGATTTATTATATACGAGAAATTGACCTGAAATTTGTTGAGACAAAATATGACGAAGTCACATTGTCCTTTCCAAAATCCTGAGATCTTTCCCGTATATCCTTCCACCAACGAACATCTCTAGATTCCGTGTAACACCCCTAAATAGGGTCGCAGCGGAATAATGTGTCCGGGAGCGTTACTTCATAGATCAATAGCACAAGATATGAGAACGACCTCTAAAAGATTCGTTTAAAATATGATACATTGGATTTATTGAAATTGTTTGGTACAAAGCACAGCGGCTTAAATTGTTCAACATTTAAAAATAAAGATTCTAGATCATAACAATCATCCCAAAATGTAATGAATCCAAATCTTTAATTGCATGACACCCAATAGACTATCCCAATGTATCCTTTGCACCTCGTACCTCGTTGACCTGAGAAAAACATGCTTAAAACGTCAACATAAAGTTGGTAAATTCATAGGTTTATGTAAATGTAATGTAGGACCGTAAGATTTTCAAGTGTATGATAATGCAACATATGCAAACATCACAAATGTAATTACATTTCCCTAAGCTCATGACACCAAAGCTCAACATGTATGAATTGCAATATAAATTGCCTACATTGCCCGTGATGATGTTCTAACCCGCAACATCCGAATCCGACATGGTATACATCCGTTGGTTCACTCTGTGACACCAGTGAGAGCTACTCACCAGGATGGGGATGTCAACCCCAAATAGATCTATATATAACATTCACGCTTCCACAAAGAAATTGATAGTTCATGATAATGGGCTCAGTGGGTTATCGCTACTTAGGCAAACACATAATCATGATAAAATGTACACTTACGTCCAATTTGTAAAACAAAGCATGTTTCTCACCCCAAAAGTTGTAAATCATTGATATAGTAAAACATGGGGCTATGAACTCACCTTAGTAGATAGTCCTCTGTGAATGGTAAATATATTCAAGTATGGCAAATGGATCACACCGTCAAATACCTAAGTAAATTCGCCAGATCTGTCTACCGAACGCCCTTGTAATAAAACTACAATAATTTGCTAGTTTATATATACTGTTATCACTTGTGTGGTGGTGCACATGTTTATTGTATTTGTCTTTACTTGTTGGCTCTTGGGAAGGTATGCGCCTACACACGTACAAGTATATGTATAAGCGTTATTAATAAATATACATATTTATTAAATCGTGTTTTAATTTGTGTAGTATCCGATAAATATTATAACTTGTCTGATATGTTAAGTGTTTATTAAAATTACTTTGTTCAAATATCCCTTATGTTTCAGAAGTGACAAAAATAGTCCCTAGACTTATAAAAATTAGTTTTGACAGTTTCTACCCTAAAATTTCCATTTTTGACACTTTTAGTCCCTTAACTTCTAAAAATTACATTTTAAGTCCAATTAAGTTCTAACAAGTAACAATAGGTTCCATTAGTCTTCAATAAGCTACATAAGCTGTGGCAGCTTATAAATAAGCTCGAATGAGCTTATTTAAGCTTATTGGGCTTTTGGCCCTGTTAAGGTCCAATAAGCAATTTAAAGGTCCAATAAAGATTTTAAAAGCACACACGCCCTCATTATGCTCATTTAAGCTTAATGAAGCTGTTGAGCTTTATAATAAGCTCGGATAAGCTTATTTGAGCTTATTGGGCTCGTTAGCCCAATAACCTTAACCCGAATAGCTCCATAAGGTCCATTAGGGTTTCATACATTGTTCAACTTATTTTTCTAGTCTTATTAAGCACTTAGGATTATATTTAAGCTATTTTTACTGTTCGGCTTATTCATAAGCCAATAAGTCTTGTTAATGGGATTTTGGGCCCATTATAAACTCGGTAAGGTTTGTACATGTTTAGGCTTGCTCAAATTAGGTCCATTAGTCTTTCTAAGTCTATAATAAGCTCAATAAGCTATATAAGCTCACAAATAAGCTGTTCAAGCTTATTCGTGGCTTATGGACACATTTTGGCCACGATAATGGGTTGTCAAGCCGATTAAGGGTCCGATTTGGTTTCCAATGTATATTAAGGTCCATATAAGTCCCATAAGTATATTAGACCCCTTAATAAGCTCAAGAAGCTTATTAATAAGTTGTGGACCCTATAGTCACGGCCTGTTGGGCCTGTTTGACCCATTAGCGGGTTGTTGGGTTTAATAAGCCCAATAGTGGTCCGTTAAGCTTATTACCAATTCTAGGGATCCGTTAGGGTTTTTGTTAAGTCCTCAAGTCCTTGTTAAGCACCCTAATTCCATTATAAGCCAAAACCATAAGCCATGTCAACCCTTGGTGGGCTACATGGCCCAACAGTGGACATATACACCCACTGTGGGTGCGTATGGTTTGTGTTCGTGGTGTTTAAAACATGGGTCGTACCTATGGCTCGTGTTTAACCTATGCAAACGCTTTACATGAAAAGTTTACGTATAGGCTTCGAGTATTTCGTGTATAGGTGTTAGTATTCGCGTTGGTTTCCATACTTGTAATTAAATGAGAACGTTTAAGCCGTAGCTCATTTTTAAATCACGTTTTACATGTTTTATCATGTCCTAGCACCACACAAGTCTTACGTGTTGCAATTTACTAAACGTGAACATGGGTTGTGCCATGCTAGGTACGACCCATGTATTAGTTTGTTAACACAAGATAATCATGCCCTACGACATATAAAGGGAAACATGAAACTTAAACATGACCTAAGCTAAGACACTTACAAGGGTCCTATCTTCTTGAAGAGTAGTGTCTAGTGGTGTGTAGTAAACCCAAATTTGTATAACCCAAATAGTATATGTATGATTGTATATTCCAACCCTAGTTTAACCCGAATACCTGAAATTAATTGCTTGCAAATTGTGGTGTTGTGTCTCGGCTGTGTGGCCTGAAAATAAGGAAGACAAAGGTGGTTTTTGCTTAAAGAGTGGCTAAGTGTTTGCAAGAAGTGTTTTGTGTCATGCATGAGTGGGTTTATATAGGCTTTAGGATTAGTTAGCTTCCTAGTTCTCAATCCAAACCAAACCGTGCCCTATTAAGGTGGTTTTATGGTTTCTAGATAAGCTCAAATGGTTTTGATTTAACCATCTAGTACATTCCTTAATTATAAGATTTTGGTACAAGATTTGCTTCAGATTTGAAAATCTTATGTTTGTGTATATGTTGTTTATGCCGCGGGTATCAAGAGCAAAGGAAGGGACCCCAAGTGGTTATTACCCATTGTGTTTTAAGCTAATAAGAGACATTAAGGACAAGCCTTAATTAATCCTATGTTGTACATGTACTTAGGAAGATTTTCTATTTGTTTAGGCATGTGGGACGAGTAGGGCTTGGAGGGAAAGAAGGTTTTAAAATCTTGTTAAGATTATAATGGTACATTCTTTAATTAGGAGATAATTGTACAAGATTGTGTAAGTATCCAATGGTTTATGGGTTTTGCTTTCCCATATTTGGCCATAATATTTTATTAATACAAGAATTGAATAATTTTTGTGTTTAAGGTTTAAAAGTGGTTATTGGTTTGAGTCTAGGTAAGTCTAGGTATTTCTAGGGTGTGTCTAAAGGTATTTTATTGCGAAACATAAGCCTTTTACGTCACCAATAAAAAAAATAAAACATGAAAGTTATAAATTATGCTCATAATAATTATATAACATTTGATTAACGTAAACTTTTATTTGTTTGGTGTCCGTTTACGATGAATGTTGATTTTTAGTTTACGCGATTTAACTATATGATAATAATTAAAAGTGAACGCGTACAACTCTAAAAATAAATAATGACAATAATTAAGTCGGGAAATGACCTGAAAATGTGAAATGTTACAGTCTCCACCCGTTAGAAGAGCTTTGTCCTCAAAGGTTAAGACATTATAGTGGATGAAGACGCCCGATTTGTGAAGAGATGTGGGTATTTCTTTTTGAATGTATCTTCACGTTCCCATGTAAACTCAGGACCCCTCTTTGAGTTCTAGCGAACCTTAACTAGTGGTATATGGCTTCGCTTTAATCGTTTGATCTCCCGTTCCATAATTTCAACGGGCTCTTCCAGAAATTGGAGTTTATCATCAATATGTAGTCCTTCTAATGGAACGGCTAATGGTTCATCAGAATAACATTTCTTCAAGTTGGATACATAAAATCTATTGTGAACCCGGCTCAGCTCTTAAGGGAGTTCAAGCTTATAAGCAATGGATCCAACCTTTTCCAGTACTTTGAAAGGTCCAACGTATCTATGGTTTAACTTTTCCCGTTTGCCAAAATGCACGACTCCTTTCCAAGGTGAAACCTTAAGCATAACCCTATCCCCAACTTGGAACTCCATCGACTTACGCTTTTAGTCGGCGTAACTCTTTTGTCAATCATGAGCGGCTTGAATCCTTTGCTTGATCTGAACGATCTTCTCGGTCGTTTCTTGAACTAAATCTGGACCGGTGAGTTGAACTTCTCCGACCTCGGCCCAACAAACTGGTGAGCGACACTTTCGACCGTACAGTGCCTCAAACGGTGCAGCCTTGATGCTAACGTGATAACTATTGTTGTATGAAAACTTGACTAATGGCAAATGCTTAATCCAACCATTTCCAAAGTCGATCACGCAAGCACGTAGCATATCCTCGAGGGTTTGAATAGTCCTCTCGCTTTGTCCATCCGTCTCTAGATGGTACGCAGTTCTCATATCCAAGCTAGTACCCAAAGCCTTCTGAAGTGATTTCTAGAAATTTGATGCGAATCTAGGGTCACGATCATAAATGATCGAGACAGGTATTCTATGTCTTGTGACTACCTCCTTTAGGTACATCCTAGCCAACTTCTCCATGGGGTCGTTTTCCCTCATTGGTATGAAGATTGCAGACTTCGTGATTCGGTCAACAATCACCCAAATGGTGTCATGGCCTTGTTTTGACTTGGGAAGCTTTGTGACAAAATCCATAGTGATATTATCCCACTTCCATTGAGGTATCTGGGGTTGTACCAACAATCCTAATGGTCTTTGATGTTCAACTTTGACCCTAGCACACGCCAAACATTTGCTAACATAGGTGGCGATGTCGGCCTTCATATTAGGCCACCAATATAGCTTTTTCATGTCTTGATACATTTTGTCGGAACCCGGATGGACGGGGTACTTTGACTTGTGGGACTCGTTCATAATCACGGTCCTTAAATCACCATAACATGGCAACCAACTCCTACCATTTAAGCATAGAGTTCTGTCGGCACGGGGTTCCAATTTTTCCTTCGGTATATCCTTCCTGATCATACCTCCTACGTCTTCATTCTTGATGTTCTCTGGTTTCCGCGCTTCTATTTGAGCTTCCAAAATTTGTTTGGGGAGATTCATACCAATAGTTATGACTAAGGCTCAAACACGTAATGGCTTAATCCGTTCTTTATGGCTTAGG
The DNA here is from genome assembly GCA_026074375.1 of Tanacetum coccineum. Taxonomy (NCBI): domain Eukaryota; kingdom Viridiplantae; phylum Streptophyta; class Magnoliopsida; order Asterales; family Asteraceae; genus Tanacetum; species Tanacetum coccineum. The sequence goes on along the minus strand of BQNB010085443.1, from coordinate 3,810 downwards.
GCATCGGCCACTACGTTTGCTTTCCCCGAGTGATAACGAATTTCATAGTCGTAATCACTGAGCAACTCTAACCAACGGCGTTGCCTCATGTTCAGCTCTTTTTGGTCAAGGATGTGTTGTAGACTTTTATGGTCAGTAAACACAGTACATTTGGTTCCATACAAGTAGTGTCTCCAAAATTTTAAAGCAAACACCACTGCACCAAGTTCCAAATCATGAGTAGTGTAGTTCTTCTTATGAATCTTCAATTGTCGTGATGCATAAGCAATCACTTTCTCGTTTTGCATCAGTACCACACCCAATCCTTTATGCGACACATCACAATACACAATGAACTTCTCAGCTCCCTGAGGGAGAGCTAGAACAGGTGTGCTACACAACTTACTCTTCAATGTCTAAAAAGCTGCTTCTTGCTTGTCACCCCATTCAAAAGCGACTTTCTTCTAAGTAAGTTTGGTCATTGGCTTAGCGATTTTTAAGAATCCTTCAATGAATCTTTGGTAGTATCCAGCAAGACCTAAAAATTGACAAATCTTCGTTGGTGTTTTAGGAGATGCCCAATCTTTGATAGATTCAATATTGGCAAGATCCACGTGAATGCCTTGACAGTTAATCACGTGACCAAGAAATTGTACCTTAGGAATCTAAAATTCACATTTTGAGAGTTTAGCGTACAACTCCTCTTTCTTAAGTAGCTCTAAGATTAACCTAAGATGCTCTTCATGTTCCTTCTCATCCTTTGAATAAATAAGTATATCGTCGATAAAGACTATTACGAACTTATCCAAGTATGGTTTGCACACTCGGTTCATGAGGTCCATGAATACTGCAGGTGCATTCGTCAAACCAAACGGCATCACTTGAAACTCGTAATGACCATACCGAGTCCTAAATGCCGTCTTCGGAATATCCTCTTCTCGTACCCTAAGCTGATGATAACCCAACCGCAAGTCTATTTTTGAATAAACACTGGATCCTTGTAGTTGATCAAACAAATCATCAATCCTTAGGAGAGTATAACGATTCTTCACCGTTAACTTATTTAATTCCCGGTAGTCGATGCACATCCGAAATGATTCGTCCTTCTTTTTGACAAATGATTCATCCTTCTTCTCGTACCCTAAGCCAAGACATGGTGTCCTTTTAACAAATATTTATGGGTTTTGGTGCATGAAATGATATTCAAACGAGTCTCGCTTCCTTGATTACTTCCGTCACCGTGGATCATTAAGGTTTCATTTCCCCAGGGGATACGAATGATCTTCTCGGCACAATTGATGACAGCGTGGTACTTTGACAACCAATCCATACCGATTATAACGTTGAAGCTACCAAGTTCTATGTGCATTAAGTTTATGTTTAATGGATGGTTTAAGAAGTTTAATGTACAACCTCGGATGATAGTGTTTATCCTAATTATTTTTCCGTCGGCTAGTTCGACATCATAATAATGATCTAATGTGGTTGGTGTGATATCAATTAGGGAACTAAATATAGTAGATACAAAACTTCTATTAGCACTCGTATCAAATAAGATAAAAGTGTAGCGGTTATTTAGAATGAACGTACCCGTAACGACGTTGGAGTCCGAGTTTATTCCCGCATTGCCCACCACATAAACCTTGGCTGGTGCATTACCGTTCTCACGTTGGTTACCATGGTTTCCATTCTTAAACTTCGGGCAGTCCTTCTTGTAATGCCCTTGAACACCACATTCGTAACAAGTGACAGCATTATGAGTTGTTTTGGAGTTCCCACAGTTGTTATTATTACCATTGGGGCCAAAACTCCTACTGGCATGAGCCAGATGGCCGATCTTCTTGCACTTATTACACCTAGGAGCACATGGCCCTTTGTGGTGATAGTTGCATTTGGTACACAAGGGCAGTGATCTCGTGTACTCTCTCTTTTCACCAGGCCCAGCAGAGTAAGCTCACCCATTGTTCTGCCTCTTGTTTTGTTGTTGGTACCCATGATTGTTCCTAGCATTAAATTCCAACTTCCTTTTCTGCTCAGCTTGTCTTTCAGTGATAGTGAGAACTTTTTGATCCATCTGACCATTAGCAAACTCAATTGCTTTCTCCATTGTCTTGGGCTGATATGACATTACATTTCCTCGAATCATATCAGGAAGTCCAACAACATATTTCTCAACTTCTTCTGATTCCTCGTGGAACATCCTTCCACACATCAATGCAAGTTCTTAGAAACGCAGAGTATAGCTTGCGACATCAGTACCTTTTACTTTTAGGTTCCAGAGCTCAATTTCCAATTTCTTGATTTCACCCATTGGGCAGTATTTTTCCGTCATCATCTTCTTTAGTGTCTTCCAGTCCATAGCATAAGCAATATCTTGTGTAACAGCCTTCATGTGGGAGTTCCACCATGTTAGCGCATTTCCAAGGAAAATTCAAGTAGCGAACTTAACTTGGTTCTCTACAGCACAGTTGCTAATGTGGAAAACTGATTCCATCCTTTCAAACCATTATGCTAACACAACCACTCCTTTAGTACCCTTAAAAGTAAGGGACTGGCAATTCAGAAAATCTTTGTACGTACACTCACGCGGAGTGCGTGTACTTCCTCTAGTTCTAGTGCCAGAATTGAGGCTACCGTTGCCATGACCATTTATGCTATTTCGAAGAGTATCATGATTAGCAAGTGCTGTAGACACTCTTGCTTCGATTAGCTGTTTAATAGCAGCAGCTGTCATAGGGGTAGCAGTCGCAGCAGCAGCCCTTGCAGTAGCAGGGGATCTTCTTGGCGGCATATTGTTCTAATCACAACAATATAAAACACGTGAGTTTTCATAAACATCACAATGTGACATGGGTACAACATATATATAACAAGATCACATCACACAGTGAGTATGTAACATGACTGGGATCACAACACATAACAGAATTGAGATTGACATAACATAATACAACACATTATATATAACAAGATCACATCACACAGTGATTATATAACATGATTGGGATCATAATACATAACAGAATTGAGATCGACATGACATAATACAACACATCATATATAACGGGAAAACATACATGATTGTCTGATACAAGAAATGAAAATACAAGTCCTACTGTCGTGCTAGCTGGGCATAAAACCAATAATACTTAGCCGGCTAACATAATGATAGCTATGAATATGACATGATAAGTGTAAACCTAGGCAGAACTACCAGCGCCCTCGCGATCATCTACATGAGTCTGACCTCTAGCCTGAAGTGCCTGAATCTATCCCAATGCCGCTAATAACTGTCCTTGTAGTGATGAAACATGTGTAATCAATGTTGTCATCAGTGACTCCTGTGAGGCGATACGGTAATCCTACATCTGGGTATGGGTACTATATGCTTGCAGTTCATAGTGAACTGCCAAACTCAACCCAACGGGATGTGCCCAAGCCTCTCGGGAAACCAGGGCCTCCTGATCTAACAGTCGTGCAGTCTTATAGTGAAACTGTCTATCCTCGACCAATCCATTAACTCTCTGAAATAACTGAGTCTATCTGTCCTGACCATCCTCGATCACAGCATAAATATCCTGAGTGTCCTGCTCCTGCACCGCAGCGAGCTCGGTCACTCTAGCATTGACTCCTTCAAGGGTCGTCGGTGCTACCTCCTCAACAGCCTCTGTCAGGTCTACCCAAACATCCCTAATGCCATAACCGACCTCCTCGGCTCTCTAACGTCTGATCTCGGCATCTATAGTACCGATAAACCTATAGTCTGCTCTATGACCTCCAGTAGGTCTAGGAGCAGCAGTCGAACTCTCCCCTACCTTATACCTCGATGTG
>BQNB010085442.1:0-18436 GCA_026074375.1 Tanacetum coccineum | reverse complement strand
TTATTGATCTCGCGGAATCTTGATCCTTGTGTTTATTTATATTTATATAGATAGATTTTAAGGTGTGAGTTTCGGCGAGTCATAATGCATGTTCAACAAATATAAAAAGCTCACTTTGACCATCAAGCACACACACACCATCATTTTATAACTCAAAACTAGAAAATTACTCTCTCCCTCTCCATCTTGACGCCACCATAACACCCATTTTATAAGTTTTGAAGATCAAGTAAAGAAGAACACTAGTGAATATGACTACCTAGTGTAATCCTTATACTTTGGAAGTGATTAAGAAGGTTTTACACCAGTTTGGGGCTGAAGTTATACAAGTTTTTATAAAGTCATTTAGGTAAATAAAATGGTGATCAAAAATTATTTTGGGTGAAGATCACGTTTGAAGATTGAAGTCTTGTATATTTTTGATCATTAGATCATCATCTTCATTTTTATTTTGGTAAAATCTCATGAGTTTTGTTTATGTTTTATTTTGATTTTTCAAATGTATATGTACATGTATGATATTTGATGATCAAGTAATAAAAATGGCCATGCATGTATAGATCTAGGTTAATTATAGCTAAAATAGTCATCTAAAACAAGTGAAAAGATCATCAAAATTATGAGCTGTAATGAACAGTAGATTCTATAAAACTCAGTAGGTTTGAGGATTGATTTGATGACATGAGGTCATAGATAAATCTCTTATGTACATTGGGCAAATTGGATGATTCCAAGAAAGTAAATAATGAATGAGTTATGGTCAAAACACTAAAACTAGTCAAATCTGGACCTTGCTGTACAGATTATGTAAAAAGTCATATTTACGGGCTGAACCAATTAAAAAGTGAAAACTATGGGTTGTAGCTGAAGTCATGTAGATTCTGATCAATTGGATAGTCAACCAACTCTTTATGGTTTGTAAATGGCATCAAAAAAGTTTAGTTTTCATATTGTTTAATTTTCAATTCATGTTTTTATTTTAATGAACCATGGTTCGATTAAGCTCTCTTATACTCAAATAAGCTCTAATAGTTGTCATAATAACTAATAAGCTAGTTAAATACTCAGTTAAGCTCTCAAAGCTTAACTGAGCTTATTGATACTCAAAATTCACCCCAAATTTACCTCAGCTTATTTGGAAGGGAAGCCAGTTGTGGAAGGGTTTCCAAGACCTTACCAGCTTATCCTAGATAAGCTGGAGCTTTGTTGATCAGCTCTTGGAGCATTTATATAAGCCTTGTTTGTGCAAAGGCTTTTGTAAGTTCTTATTTTCTATTTTATAGCTTAAATTCGCACTTTAGCTTATTACTGCTTAATGTCTGCTCATTGTTGTTTAGTATAGCTTAATATTGCTTATTATAGTTGTTTGATGTTTATCTAGTTCACTTGTTAGATTAAATCTCATTGTACAAGTCTTTGTTCTAAAATAGTTGAAAATACCAAAAATATTAGCATTAGTTATAGGCTTATTGTTCTTGCTTATTTGATTATTGAAATCTGTTCATTAGGTCTGATATAAGCTAAATAACATCTGGTATTAGAAGTTTGAACTTTATTTCTAAGTTTTATAAGCTGAAAATGGATTTAAGCAATTTAAGGGGGTGTTTGGCTCAAGGCAGTACTAACTTGAGTTAGTACTGTCAAGAGCCATTTGGTTCTTTGGATTGAATTTAAATATCATCATTAGGTTTATAAGGCAAGGTTTTAAGGTTCTTTGTAGGTTAAAATAAGTTCTAATCAAGTTTGTGTGTAGTTGCTTGAATCTAAGGTCTATAGCTCAGATTCATAAGCATTTTGAGCTCAAATTTGTTCTAGCTGTTTTTATTGATCAAGTTGTTCTTGTTTTGGTGTCTAAATGGTGTAGAGATCAAGTTTTAAAGGTCTGCAATTGTGGTTTTGAGTTTTGGCTTTAAAAATTGTCAACTGCATCAACAAATTAGTCCTTTAAAAGTTTTCATTAAATTTGAAAAACCAAAAGCCAAAAATAGAGTAAACTGCCTGAACAGCTTTTTCATTTAGCCTTTTCTCAGCTTATTTGATTTTCAAAATTCTTTTTGATTATTGATTTAGATAGTTTTTAGCTTAAGCTTTAAGGTTCTTCAAGTCATTTTGCCATAAGGTTCCATTTAGTGTCTTAAAAATAAGCTCAAAGTTTGGTATTTGTCATTTAAAACTGCCAGTTTTACTTTCTTTTCATTTTAGCTTTTAAAAGTTTTTCCAGCTATAATGGTTAGTTAACTTCTGTCATAATAGCTTATTAGGACTAGTTTTAGGCTTGTGTTCAGCTTATTAGGTTTTCCATTAGCTTATTGAGTTTTTAATAAGCATTAGCAATCATAGCAGTACTAACTCAAAGTTAGTACTGCTGAGTTTATGTTTAGCTTATTTAAGGCTTATTAGTGTGCTTATTTTTGATCCTTTTTTCTTATTAAGATTAGTTTTAAGTCAGTTTTAGTCTATTTGCTTTTCTCCTTAGCTTATTGAGTTTTAAAAGTTCAAAAATTTTGCTAAAAAGTCATTAGTATAAAAAAGCTTAGACTGTCACTTTCATAAGCTTATTTCTGGCTTATTTGTGTGTTTAGGAAAAAGTCCATTTGCAAAAAGTGCTTATTTTAGTGGTATTAAGTTTTTCCAAAAAAGAAATTTGCAAAATAAAAATGGTAAGATGTTGGCCGTATTGGGAGGACTCGAAATCGAGACCTCAACCATAACTGCCAAGCACCTTAACCATCTGCGCCCTTGGGTCTTTTCTGTTAGACCTTGGGTTGCACTTGGTTTTAAGGGTTTTTAGTCAATAAGCCTAATAAGCTGTTTGGCTTATTAACTGCTTATTTATAAGCAGTTTTTCAAAACTTTTATTTTTCTTAGGATCTATTTAGTCTTTAGTATTTTACTTCATTTTTTCAGATTTTTATAAATTAGTTTGGTATTTTTAATTAATTTTCTAGATTAAAGTCGTTTTTAATTCATAATAAATAAAATAAAAATTTTAAAAATATAATTCTTTTTCTAAAAATCATTTTTTGTCTTTCAGCATCTAGGAAAATTAGTTTGGCCCTTTTAGGTTTATTTTTGCTCAAATTAGATTTTAGTGTACGTTTTATAAACTTCGTTAACGTTTTTTAGCATATAATTGTAATTGATTTTTATGTGCCTTTATTTGCCAACTAGTAGGAATTAGTTTTCGAAATCAAAAATCTTATCACCATTCAAATCATTGTCCAAATAATAACGGGGTTTCAATTCATAATTCTTGGGGTACAAACGACCCGGTGAACACTTACCGGTTAACATACAATATTATTGTGTAGAATTTGCTTTTAATCTTTGTCCTCAAGGATTATTAGTGAATTACTTATACTTTGATAATATATATATATAATTGAAACGATCAGTTCCAAAATCCCCTTTATCCACTTTTGAATTTTATATTGGCTAAGCCACACAATAGTGGACACCCGAAGATAGAAAGCTTGCTAATCAAGATAAGAGACTGAAAAGTATCATTATCTCATGTCTTTCAAATGACGCTATGAAATCTGTCATCAGGTGTAAAACTACTAAGGAAATGTGGAATGATCTTATTATATGTCATAAGGGACCCTATGAAACCAAAGATACCAAGATTCCAGCTCTTAGACTAAAGTTCAATACTTTTAAAGCATTTAAAGGTGAAAAAGTTCAACCAACTTACATCGGGCTGAAAATATTTTTAAATGATCTTGAAGACAAAGATGTGAAAATCCTCAAGCTGAGGTCAATGCTACGTTTGCTAACAACATGCCAAGAAAATGGCTAAGTATGAATCAAACTCAGGGAAACTTTACTAGAGGTCTATTTTTTAATGACCACATTTAAGTTAGAGACTTCATCCTTTAGTTCTTGATTAGTTAGATTTAATATACTAACTTCATGTTGTAGCCCCATTCAAAACAAAATGATCATTATCCATCACCAAGTGCTTACATCTCCTTCATATGGATTTGTTTGGACCTGTAAAATCTCAAATAAACAATCACAATAAATACACCCTAGTTATTATAGATGAGTACTCAAGGTACACATGGGTGTTCTATTTGAGAAAGAAGGGCGAAGGAGCTGAATGCATCATGTCATTCATCAGAAAGATGGAGAATCTGAATGATGTTAAGGTAAAGTTATTAAGAAGTGATAATGGAACTGAGTTCGGAATTCACACACTTGAAGAATTTTGTGATGAAAAGGGAATTTCATAAAATTTCTCATCCCCATGCACCCCTGAACAAAAACGGGGTTTCTGAAAGAAAAAACAAAACCATAATTGAAGCAGCTAGGACTATGTTAAATGGTTCATGTTTCCCAAAACAATTATGAGGAAAAGTTGTGAACGCTGTCTGCTACACACATAATAGATCTATCATTATAAAGAGGCATGGGAAAACATCATATGATGTTTTTAGAGGTAGATCTCCTGATATCAACTACTTTCACGTCTTTGGGTATCCGATGTTCATTCCTAATCATAGAGACCACTTGGAAAAGTTTGATGAAAAGGTTGATGATTGTTTCTTTCTTAGTTACTCCATTGTCTCCAAAGCATTCAAACTTTTCAACATCAGAAAACAATAAATGGAAGAAACATTTTATGTAACATTCAATGAAGCTAATGAAGTCATCAGGCAATCTTGTACAATACCTGATGATATCAATTTTCATGAGAACAAATCAGTCCCTAATGATGACTTCTCTGTTCTCAGAAATCCCATAAATGAATACCAACGGTATGATAACTCTATACCATATGTACATGCCTTTTATCCCCTTTAAACAAACAACGTCAACCTTGTCCCCAAACCCATTACAACTGAAATTGAAATCATCACACCAACACTTGACTTACCTGATACTGATAATCATCCAATCACAACTAAACCTGGTGAACTAGAACAAGTTGAGCTTCAATTTGATGAAGAAGTCCCTGATCAAATCATCCCTGATAACGAAGTCAACGTTGATGCAATACCACCTGCTCCATTTAAAAACAACCATGTTGCACCAGCGCCACAAAACAAATAGTCTAGGGAGCAACACATTCCTCTAGTCAACATTCTTAGTAAACCTAATGCTGGTGTAACTACAAGAAGCAAAGTCAAAGACTCTGAAACTGCATCAGCTAATGAATGTCTTTATGCTGATTTAATTTTAGATATTAAACCCAAAACATTATTAGATGCTCTCAAAGAAGAGGGATGGGTTTTCACCATGCAAGAGGAACTTAATCAGTTTGAAAGAAATAAGGCCAGGACACTGGTTCTTGCTCCATATGGTAAAACCATTATTTAAACCAAGTGAATTTTTAGAAACAAGATGGATGAAAATGGTAGGGTAATCAGAAACGAAGCAAGGCTGGTAGCTTAGGGATATAGACAAGAAGTAGGGATTGATTAGGATAAAACTTTTGTACTTGTTGCAAGACTTGACACATTCATGATCTTTCTTGAATATGATGCATACAGAGACTTAATGGTATATCAAATGGATGTGAAAAGTGTTTTTCTAAATGGAATGCTCTCTGAAAAGGTCTATGCTCATCAAACCCTTGGTTTTGAAAGCATTGAGTTTTCCAACTATGTTTTCAAGCTAGACAAAGCTCTTTATGAGCTGAAGCAAGCTCTCAGAGCATGGTATGAAACTTTGTCTAAATTCCTCATTCACACAAGTTTTTCAGAGGTACAATTGATAACACTGATGTGTTTCAAAAGCTTTAAATTTATAAGACTGAAATTACCGGTTTATGAAATGGAAATACACGGGTAAAAGTATAACCCACGTATGTAGTATAACATTTTAGGTAAGACCAGGTCGTCCACAGGGATTTGATTAGTGTTTGAGTAATCAAACATTTTAAAACAATTATTAATAACTTTTAAGATAGATTCAATAATAAAGAAATATGACTACTCGAATAGTTTCATATAATTTATAAGCAATGGTAGTAATCTCGATCTTCGACTTTTGGACTTTAACTTATAAAAAGGATTTCTCGTCAGAAAGCATTTTCATAAATTAACTGGTTTCAACTTAAGACTTATCTTGGTTTAACTTAATCAAATGTGTCACTCAAACAATCTAGTTACTATTATATCAAATCTATTTTGTTTATCAAATAAATAAGTGAATTTCTTCGATCAAATAATAAAGATCATAGACAAATCTTTAAAATCATATAGTGCACAACGGGTCTTTTGACCTATACCATTATACGTATTTAATCAAAGTTGATGAACAAGTTTAACAAGATTAGAAATGATAGGATTGTAAAATAAGCTTAAGATTGATAAGATCGAAATGACACTAAATGCTTAATTATTATATTAACATCACCGAGTAGTCATAAGAGGTTTAGCCTCTCATGGCTATGGTGTTCATGATCACAAATTTTAATAGAGAAACAAGAATCATATGAATTTCGGATTGAGAAATGGATTGAACACCACTTTTACAAGTACGAATTCGCATAAAAACCTTTATTTAAATAAGTACTATGATGATGATCTTTGTTCTTTGTCGGAATTCGTGCTAAAATCTAGGGATTGATGAAGATTATTTGTTGTAAAAGTGTGTGAGAATTGTGTGAAATAAGAGAATTTTCTCTCGATTTATAGGCTCGACAGGTGCAAAAGTGCGGCACACTTCCTTGAGAAGTGCGGCGTACTTTGCTTCTTTAATGCGTAGGACTTTAATGCTGAGATGAAGTGCGGCGCACATGATGTAGAAGTGCGTCGTACTTATGGTATTAATTGTCCTTCATTTACTTCATCCTGAAGTGCGGTGCACTTGGCTTTATTTTTGGATTTAATATTTAGTTTCTTCTGACTTTTCTTCCGTAAGGTGTAAAATACTTGTGTCTTGAGTCTTTTTGAGCTTGAGTTGTCTTCAAGTGAACCTGCACATATTTCATTCTTTTAAGTATCAAAAGTTTACGAGAAATGATATAAATAAATACAATAACACCGCCAAAAACATGTATAATTAAGGCGTTATCAAACACTCTTTTCATTTATAAATCTGAAGGTGATGTCATATTTGTACAAATTTATGTGGATGCTATTATTTTTGGGTCAACAAATGACAAGCTTAGTAAACTTTTTGCTAAACTAATGACCAAGAATATGAAAATAGTATAATAGGAGAATTAACATATTTTATAGGTTTTTAAAATTAAACAAAGTCCAAAAGGAATTTCAATTTGTCAAGAAAAATATGTTAGGTATTTAATAAAGAAATAAGATATCGCTGACCGTGCATCAGTAAAATGCCCTATGTTGCCCCTAAATAATTTGGGCCCTGATAAATCAGGGGTCTCTGTTAATGAGGCACAATGTAGAGGCATGATTAGGTCAGTGATATATCTCACAATGAGTAGACCCAACATCCAATTCTCCACATGTCTATGTGCAAGGTGCCAAGCTAAGCCCAAGGAATCCCACCTTGTAGCTGTTAAAAGAATTTTTAGGTATCTTAAAGAAACTTCAAGTCTGGTCTCTGGTATCCTAAAGGATGAGGCTTTGATCTCAAAGAATATTCAGACTCCAACTATACATGATGTAACCTAGATAGGAAAAGTACTTTAGGGGGTTGTCAAATTGTTGGAGGAAAGCTAGCGTGTTGGAGTGCTAAAAAGCATAATTATGTGTCTATGTCATCAGCTAAAGTTGAGTATGTTGCAGCCACTGGATGTTGTGCTCAAGTCTTGTCAATGAAAAGTCAACTAGCTGACTATGAAATTCACTATGACAAGGTACCCATCTTTTGTGATAATACAAGTGCCACTGCTATTTCAAACAATCTGGTACTTTACTCTAGAACAAAACACATGGATATCATGTATCATTTCATGAGGGATCAAAATTCTAAAGGTGATATTGAGACTAGTTTTACTAGAGTGATAGCTGAGTTAGGTATGCTTAATATTAAACTAATTGTCCCTAATAAAGTAAAAGATTTAAATGATCCATTGACTTGAATATTAATTGTTTTAAGGTAACTACATACTTACATTAACTTTGATATCTCAAACTCTCAAACATTCTCAATAGGATCGAATCTTATTTTGACACAAGTTACCTACCTCCTCGAAAAATGTGGGACAATTGTTTGCATGAAGGGTTGTGGGTTCCTTATTTTGGCAGTTTTACCACTACCCATATAATTTAAACTCAAATTGATATTTTTTTTTCAAAAGATAAAAACTTTTTATGTGGTATAAACCGATCACTTTTTACCCACTTCAAACACATCATCTTCTCTCATCACTTTCAGCAAAACCCTAATTTTTAAAAACCTCAAAGAAGCAAAACTCTTTCTTAAATCTTTTCAAATGGCTTCTACTTCAAACCAAAATGTTTAAACTAAAACACGCAATGTCACTTTTAAGCTTGGGAAAAGTATTATTGCCTTCAACTTTTTTTTGCTCTTTTAGAACACAAAAACCCATTACACCAGCCCATGCTCTCGTTTATGAAAAACTGTTACGTATCTGAAGCTTTAACTAAGACCCCTTTAACCTTTGACCATGAATACCATAAGGAATTCTGGTATACTGTTGAAGCATATATGTCACAAACACAATTGATTTCTCACTCTCCTTCTCTTCAAAACCTCTATCCTTCAACCAAAGTGAATTCTCTGAAGTCAATGGGTTAGAATATATAGTGAGAACTATGTTGATCCTTCAAATAAAGAGAGTGTGAAGGACGCATTAGCAACTCTAGGACTATCTAATGAGAAGGACAACTCACTTAAATCTTCTGCTCTTATCAAGATGTCTCCGTCGAAAATCAGGTATTTTTCACCGATATGAAGGATTCTCATGCTAAACATAATCAAATGTTTGGGAGGTATGTATATCTCATGATCAGCTGAATGCTAACCATTAGTTGATTGCGTATGGCATCATTTAGGGATTAGATATTGATATAGGAAATATTATCTTCACGGATGTTATGGCAAAGCTTCGAAATTCAAAGAAGAAGAACCGTGACGTTAATATTTGCGATACAAGATTTGTTACCCCAATGATTGAACATCTACTTCGAAAAGACTTTGTAAACCCTAACCTCACATCATTTGCTGGGTATCAAATAACTACCTCATCTTTTAAGGAACCAAACTATTTTGAGATATGCATGACATCTCACATGAAAGAGGTTGCAAAAATTTCTAACACCCCTCAGTCTTTGATCCATTCCTCTTAGGAGGTGGATGCTGGTAAGGAAAGTGACAAGTCCTTGTCTGAGACCGTTGTGCAATACCTTCCTCAACCCAAAGCACCAACTGATAAGAAGAAAAAAAAGAAGCAAAACCTAAATTATTCTCAACCTAAATTCTTCTTAACCTAAACCTTCTAAAAATGTCAGGAAATCTCTCTCAAAGAAGACAGTTGCTGAGACTGAGCAAGCTGAGGAATTAGAGGCTATAACTGATACACCAATGAGTCTAGAAGCCTCCAAATTAGCAGAGGAAGTAGAAAGCCAGCCTGAGATCGTAGCTATCAAAAAGGTAACTATATTAAACTTAGGGTTAATGCAAGCAACCACTCTTGAAATTTATTTAGGAGAGAGTGGAAAAAATTAAGGCCATCCCTGACCCAATAGAGAGTCAGTGTCTGCATTTACTAATTAAAAAAATTCTGTACACCCTGAGTTAGCATCAAGGAACGAAGCACCTAGGTTTCTCATGCCCGATGTTGACCTTGCCAATTCTAGACTTAACAAGGACCTACAACATCCTGCGCTTAAACTCAGACTCTAAGAGTTCCTAAACCTCACTTAGCCTCTAAGGTCACTGAATCACACAAAAAAAAGAATCCTAAGGGTTTAACCTTTGAGGAGGCTGATAAATCATCCCCAGTCTCTTTAGAACAATGTGGTAACCCTTCCCTTCATTACAATTTACATTTTTTAACTAACACTCTTATGCAATAACCTGAAACTATAATTGATGATGTTGCTAGTATTCAGTCTCTGGGATCTCAAGTTGTTGATGAAATTATGAAGGATATTTGTCAGACCCATAGTCGATGCCTAATGATGAGATCGTGTCAATGTTTGAAGGTGATGATAATTCAGACAAAATCTTATCTCCTCAAGAAGAACTCATGGCTGATAAAGTAATTGAAGAAGTGTCCGAGCTTAAAACGTTTCAGATGATAAAGCATTCACTATACATGTTCCGTTGCTCTAATAACTTAAATTTCTTCATCACCTGATCTTCAACCTATTCACATTCCAAGAATGTAAGATGTTCAAGAACTAGTTGTCAAACATCTTTAATCACTCAAACCAATTCATGTTCCACGAATGCCTAATGTACAGGAACTTTCTGCTATGCGTCTCTAAAAGTCTCAACAACCAATCTATGTTCAGCGCATGGTTGATGTTTAAGAGATACCAGCTAAAGAGTTATAGAGGGTCGCACATGTATTAAGAAATAAGGCATAAAGTGTGAAGGCTCTGGGTGGCATGAAACTATTACCCCCATAACAACCATCTTCTTCATCAGCTCAAGCAACATAGACTAACAATTGAGCATCTGCCAATCTTACTCACTTATCCCAAAGGATGAATTTCATGGCTGCTCACATTCACAACCTTGGCAACATAATGGAACACTCATTGCCTGAACAACTAATTTTTTTTAGGTAAAACCTGAACAGCTAAATTCCACTATTAATGAAGTGCTTCCAAGGTTAATAGCTGATTCTTTAGAAGAAAGATTCCCTAAAATGATGTATAGTATTCTTAGCTAGAAGTGTCCTACTCTCCTTGCTGATTACATCAAAGAGAAGATATCCAAAGTGATCAAAAAGGCTCTGAACTTCAATTTATCTGATCTTCTTCATCAGAAACTGAAGATTGTTCATAAGACATCAATGTTTTCAACAAGCTGGAAGCTCACATGTTCTCTCAGCTTGCAACTACTATGAGAAGAACTATTGAGACAAACAAACAAATGATGAAGCTGATCTCCCACATTGAGATAATCCTACATTCCACTATAAAAGTGCATGCTGATCTTCTTCCTGAGATTTTCACTGCCAAGAATCTAATCACCACTATTAACACCACCTTTGATAAAATGACTGAGCTTGTAGACTTACTCACTCAGATTGTAAAAGGCAACATGCCATCATTACCACCTCTTATTGCATCTGTTAGGGGGGAGAAACTTACAACTGATATGACAAAGGAAGAAAAACACAAGTCTCTATTTGCTGATGATGAAAAAGATCAACCTGTTTCCCCTACCCTAGAGAACCCTACACTTGCTCAGGGGGAGCAACAAAGCAGTGGCTCATCATCTTAGCCTAATCCTTTGGATATGGTAGTCCAGGAATTAGCTGAAGAGAAGCCTGCTAAAGAAGTGCCTACTCCCAAAAGACTGGAAGTTATGATGGATATTCCAATACCAGTTCCTTTGAGCTCATTCAGGCCATTCTATGTGAACAATGTGCCTTGTGAATAATTCATAACAAATCTCTTCAGCTCAGGCTAGCTTGAACATTCTTTCACTGTACATCCAACCATGTGAAGAATTCCACCTCTTAGTAGAATTGATAAAGACAAGAGCATAGTTGCACCCTTTGATGACTCTGCTCTAAAAGTAATCATGCCTCTTATGGAACAAAGTGGGTCAGCTCCAAGCTTGTCTTATTTCAAGAACTTCAAACCGACTAATGAAACTTCATTGACCTATAAAGAAGTGGTTCATATGATGAAAGAAGAGATGAGACTTGAAAATCTCAAGAAATCCAATGAAGAATCAGAGAAATCACTAGAGAAGATGAATCTTGCTAAGAAAATGGCTCAGAAAAGGGAGTTGTAAGAACTTGAAGCCAATAGAAAACATAATCTGGACAAAACAAAGGCTAAGTACATGGATTGCATTGGAAAGAGGATTGACAACTTACCTATCACCAACTTCAAGTGTCACATTAAAATAAACAAGAATGCCATAATGACCATCACCAGAAATAATCAACCCCTAAACTACAAGGTTTACTCTGATTTCAAACTAAAGGTACTTGGTTTCTCTGAATGGATAGAAGTTCTTGCTCTGGCATCCAATAAGACTGGAAAGCATAACACTCACCTCTTAAAAAAATCTTGTAGCCAAGTTCAAACGAGTTAAGGAAATTGTTGAGAAGCTAAACTTACCTCATCCGTATCAGCTAACGTAAGTGGGTCTGCTACCACAAGCTGTGAGAAGCAAAAAATGTACAAGGTTTGTTATATATGAAATGTTTGTTGTTAAGATCGTTTAGCCCATCTAGGATTAGTTTTACGAATAACATTAATACGCAACGGAATAAACAAGAAAAATAATGCTATTCAACAAGGTTTTCTTTATTCATACTAATAAACTATAAACTATTCGACTTTAATCCGTCGACTATGCTATCTAGATAACTAACTATTACACAAACTAATAAGTTAACTATTAGACTCTCATTGGAGAGATCTAACTATGATGGATGATAAAACTATTCACCCTAATACCCTTTATATAGAGGGATATTAAGGCTTACAAAGGAAGCTAATTAATTATATTAGGAAGCTAATTAAAACTAATTAAAACCTTCCTTTATCTTTGATATTCTTTGACTTTTCAATGCCTATCTTCATGGAAATCTTCCAGCTTTTAATTCTTCCATATGTAGAATACCAAAGTGTCATATTAATCCCTTGTTGTTTCATTCGTCTTCATTTATGCATATGTAATTTTGTAATCATCAAATCTGAGATCCCAACAATCTTCCCCTATTTGATATTACAAAACAATCTTCATGAATGAAACAATCTTCAAAGCTTCCCCTTGAAATAAGATCTTCTTGTACATGTCACCACTTTAAAATAAGCTGCAAACCATATAGTCTTCTTCCCCTTTTTGTAATCATTAAATAGGGGTCATCTGTAGATAAGCAACTTGTGAACACTTCCCCTTAAGTGGTACATGTAGATGGTTAAACATGTTAACAATAAGCTTCCCCTGAAAGTATGCTAACCATCTCTTTGAATCACGAAATCAGTTGGCTTCAAATAGTAATTATTAATGAAAATCATCTAAGTGCAATAACATCATCCTCTCTTATGTGACTGTTGCCTCAGTCGGCGATCTACTTGCAATCCTTGTTTGTACGTAACAAAAAGGTTACCCTTGTCACACAATTGATTAAAAAGCCATTACATCAAATGTCTTCATAATACTCTCCAAAACAAACCATAAACTTTATCATCGTCCGAGATCCAAACGCGTCCGTGTTGTCCCATATCGGACAAAGCTAGCAGAATTAACCATAAGCCCAGCAAACTTAACCGAGTAATGCTAGCAGAATTAACATCCAAACCAAATAGCAACACTTTTTCTGTCCTAAAGCTGTCACAATCTGCTGTTAGCGACACAATTTTCTGTCACTGATCAGTCATAAATCTGTCACTATCCTGAGGTCTCCTTCCTCCCGTGAGCTATTAGTGACACTTTAATGGCCACAGAACTGTTTCTATACCAATTAAAATGTATGAGCAGAACTAGGTATAACATGCTGGAAGTACCACGTTTAATCAGCAACTCATGATAAACTTCACATATCAAGCTCATGAACTTAGCAGCACAAATCCACGTCTAACAATTTGGAAAGTTATTTTAGGAATATATCACAATCCCTAAAAACCTGCAACTAACTTCTAAAAGTCACACATTATTTTAAAGTTGCTCCTATAATTTCATGATTAGCTGAACCATCATTCATGTCCAGTCCTTAAAATCAGCAGATAATTAACACCAGGTCAAACATTCAGAGAAGTTATAAAATACTATCCCCGAAAATTAGGAATTTTAAATCAAAATTGATTTTATTTTCCAATTTGCGAATCATAGTCAAAACCTTACATAGCCCTTCCATATAATTAGGGAGATGCCAAACTTTTGAATTCCATCCATATCTAGGATTAGTTTTACGAATAACATTAATATGCAGTGGAATAAATAAGAACAATAATGCTATTCAACAAGGTTTTCTAAAAATATATATAATATAATATATAATACGTATATTTAACCGGGTAAATATGATCACCCGGGTCGTTTCCCCAACGACTAGTGAAATTGAAACCTCGTTTAAGCTTAGATTTTAATTTGAATGAAGCAAAGATATTTTTGATAATCTATATCTACTAAATAAAATGCAACAATTAAATTTTTGAACAATTAAAAGCAATAAAACAATTGAACAAATACTTGAAACAAATAAAACACGACAATTAAGCAAATAAACTAAATTTAACCCCTAAAAATGTAAACTAAATTTCTAAACCTAAGATAGGACAAAAGAAAATTTTAGGATAAAGAAAAACATTCTTTTGATTATTTTTGAATTTATTATGAATTAAAAACTAATTTAATCTAATTAAATCTTAAAAAATAGCAAATTAAGTACTAAAAATTGGGAAAAATAATTTTTAAGCTTAGAGAAGTCTAAAATATCATAAAAACTCAGAAAACTATTTTTAACTATTTTTAAAATTAAATTCCTATTTTTAAAATTAAAAATTAAAGCTTAAAAATGAAAATTAAAATCTAAAAGTGGTGAAAATGATTTTACTGAATGTAAACCTTAAGCTATTTTTTATAAAACTAAAAACTATTCTATTTTTTATTGATTTTTTAAGATTTTAACTTTCGAAAATTGATTAAAAATAAAATAATTGATGAAAAATTACGAAAAATTCAAGAAAAATCTATAATGATACGAAGATTACTAGAAAAATAAAAGAAAGAACTCAGCTTATTAAATAAGCTGAGAAAGAAGCTTATTAAGCTACGGCTTATATATTAAAAAGGAAAATGAAAATGTGTACTAGTATTAAATTGTGTGTGATATGGATGGATGAGCTATTGAAGCAAACTGGTTAACATGTTGGGTCTATAAGTGTGAGGTCGTGGGTTCGAGTGTGGGTAACCCCTTTTTGCCTTTTTTTTATTTTTGATTTTTATGAAAAACTAATTACTAGGATTTATAAAAGACACAAAAATAAGCTACTTTAATAAAGAGTACCTAAACTGAAACTTAATAATAAGCTCAAAAAGAGCTTATCAAAAAGTGGGGGTTTGGGCTTATTTTCACTTAAACAGCTATAATAAGCTCAAATTAATCTCAATTTTAAAAAGGAAAAGTGATCTAGATAGCTTTAAGTTCTTAATAACTAAGAATGAGACAAAGAACCTAAGCTAGAAACACTTAAAGGCCACTAAAATTGATGATTAAAATGCTAAACTCAGAAAGAACACTTAAAAGCACAAAATTAAATTAAGCTAAAAAGCTCCATAAGCTGAATTGGGACCTAAGCTTTAGAAGAATAGGTAATCAGCTTATAAACTACTAATCTAACCTAAAAATTCTAAACCTATAAGCTAGAAATCTTAAATTTAAAAGCTAAGTCTTATGGCTACTGTTTTTGGCTTTTTGGCTTATTTATGACTTTGACAGCTGAATTACTATAGTGAACTTATTTGGAAATGAAAATTAAGCCCTAATTGATATTAAGCTCTATCTAATCTAAGTCCTACTTAAATTTTAAAACCTAAAACCTATGGGTACCTAGCTAAAATCAAAGCTAAAAGTGACAGCAGTACTAACTTTTTGTTAGTACTGATGCACTTTGCACAAGTGCAAAGCTATAGTGCAGGTTACCTAAGGGGTAAACCTGCACTTAAACATACTCAAGTTGAGTGCACAAATAAAATGCAAGCAAGATCTAAGCCTTGGAGGGCTTAGATCAAATTTCCACAAGTGAAAATTCAAAGAGAAATTCCCCTGGTGCTGGCACACTTAAAATAAGTTCAAACTTTCTAAATTTCCAAAACTAACTTATGAGAACTCATTTCCTATTGTTTTTAACTAAAATCAAAGCTGTCTCAAAAAGGTTTGCACAAAACTTTTGACTATTGATAGTCAAAGTAGCTTAAACCAAGCACTCCTTTAACTCATTGACAGATTAAAAAAACTTCATAAAATCAAATCTATTTATCAAATGCCTAATACCAGATGATTTTTAGCTTATAACAACCCTAACTAACATGAATTAACAACTGATTAAGCAATAATCTAAGATTTAAACTAATTTTCTACTATTTTTGATTTTTTAAGGTTTTTAAGACAATTATATGAAAGACTATGATCTAAATTACGAAAATCAAAAACAGATGGACAATCATAATTATTAAGCTAGTTAAAAGGTAATTAAGCAATATTAAGCAACTGAATAAGAAGATAAGCAATAAGCAAGCATATAAGTGAAAATTAAGCTAAAATGGAAAATGAACAAGAACTTTAAAGGTGAGACTTACTTTATCCTCTAGCTAAACAAGAGGTACCACAAGAGCAGCTACAAGCTCCCTAGCTTATTAATAAGCTAGGGTATTAGTCCATGAGGATCCTTCCATTTTAGATCCTCCTTCCATAAGCTCACAAATCAAAGTAAATAGGAATTTTAAGCTAATTTTACAGGTTAAAGTATGATTAAGGTGAGTTGAGCTCTATAATAAGCTTATAGACTTATTAGAGCTGATTTTGAGCTTATTAGGGCTTATTGAGCTTTAGCTTAATATCAAATAAGAAAAATGAAAGCTTATGAATTAAAGAGATTTTGAGAGAAAGAGCTTTAAACTGAATTTTATTAATAAAAGTTACTGATTACATTACTTAAAAAGGAGATTACAAAACATTTAAGGAAAATTACATTTAAGAAAAATACGAAATTAAGCTAGACTAAAAGCTAAAAACTAGATGGTGTGTGTGTGAGGTGAGAGCCTATTTATAGCCATTTGGTGAAGCTTCCAGACCCTTGCCTTGCTCTACACTCCTCTTAATCTCATCCCTTCATTTCCTTCAATGATTGGATCACAAATATTGGCCGTTGGATTGAATGTGGACACTTGAGGATTGCCAAGCTGTCATTCTTTGATTATGACAGCTTGTGCTTCTTTTGTGAGTAGTTTAGTGCAAAAACCCACCAACATGTGTGCTTTCTCCATCTCTACGTGCCTTGAGCTTGAGAGTGAGCTAGTAAATTCCCTTGATTAGACTAATTTGTCCTTGTAATCTTGTTAGTGAGCTCTTGAATAGACTTTCTTGCCCCTCAATTTCAAAAACCCCTTTGATTTACCTAGGTGAAAGATTTGAAGACGATGGGTGAATAGTGATTGGTTTTGGCGCCCAAGTTATAACTGAATTGGGTAAATTCAGTTTTAACTTTGACACATTAGCATAATTGGCCCCTCAATTTCTTATCTCCCTTTCTAGTTATAAAATAGTTTGGGAAATTGCAAGTTTGGTCCCTGGAGGTTTATAGAAAAGGTAAATGGGCTAAGTGCTTGGGCTCTTGGATCCGGGTGAGGGTATTTAGGGTTTTGAGGCCCATTGAGGCCCAGGGACTATTTTTGTATCTTTTGAAAAGTTAAGGGACTTATTTGGATCATTTTGGGTCTTGTTGACTTTTGTTGACCATGATTTGACCACTTTGACTGAGGGTTGACTTTTCTGGCTTCGGCTTTGAATCTTTGGCTTCTTTTTGTACTCTTCTGATTCTCGTGTCCGTGCTTGCTCGTTTTTGACTGTTTTCTTGTGATTTTTGATATATCCGTACCTGCACACACAAAACACAAATACAAGCATATTTTTGCCATTTTTGGTCTGTTTTGGGTTTAATTGGGTTATTTTAGGTATTAACGGATATGTGTATTTTACACTTATCAAAATTCCCCAAACTAAACGATTGTGTGTCCTCACGCAATATCACATGCCTTATAACCAAATACCTCAAAATTCCCCAAACTAAACCTTTGAAAAGTAGCAAAGAGTTTTGTTGAGAGAGTTAAGAGATCACAAGTTATAAAACACCCGAATTCCCATTTTCAAAGATTTTTTCTCTTTTTATGATTTTTCTTGATAATTATCTACCTAACTACAACTTATTTGTGTTGACATAATGTATTGTTTTCATTACCTCATTGGTAACTTTAAGGATCATAGAACAAAAAGCACAATTAAGTGTCTAAAAGATAACTTCATCATCCCTGATTTTTCACTTTTCCCATGCTAAGCTTAAAAATAAGATCACTGTTGATTACGAACTAAGATGCTAAGACTACTTATAATTACAACTTGTGAGTTCCTCTTCCCGACATAAATCATATATTTAGGTGTGTGTGTTCAAATTAATTTAAACCATTAAATCCACATATTTAGATAGATGAAATCCGACCAAGCTTTACACATGGGCCTTTTGAGCTAATATGTTAATCACTTAGCAAGATCACATCTCAAAGCAAACAAAAACCTCCTTAGCTAAGACATCGTTGGTTCACTTGTCCCATGAATGACTTTCTTCTCTAGCAA